>JAJPUD010000076.1:963804-1010843 GCA_023553655.1 Myrmecobius fasciatus | reverse complement strand
TGTCAATCACCAATCGAAAAGATTGCTGCCCTGAACAAATAAAAGGAGCCCTGATTTTGGTGGGAAACTTATCTCATCACGGAGGAAAGTGGAATGCCAGGTATTGACCTAAGCTTTGTCATTTAAAAACTCATGGGTTGGTAATGGATTGAAGAATTTCCAAATATAACATTTCTGGAGATAAATTTAAACACAACAGAAATTAAAATGTTAGTCCAGTGAAGTCAATTCTGCCATCATCTTCAGCATGTTCTCTTCTTGATTGCCACATTCTGTACTCCCCTTATCTACTCTTTATTTCTCTTTCTTTAAGGACTCTAAAGTCAATGAACTATTTTTTTTTACTGAAGTAGTACCTAAAAGTCAAAAAAATTGTGTCTAAACATGTTATATTTGAGTTTTAAGAGATCATGTTTTCAGGAAACTTTTTTTTTAATTATTAGGAAATAAACTTTTGGGCAATAGAGTCATGATAATACCAAGGGATAAATAATTCATATTTTGTTTTCTTTCTGCACAGCTTATATACAATCATCACATAATTCTCATTAATAATAACACTTTTTTTTTCCAGATGTGCAATCATTCCTTCCTTGGGTCTTGGGATAAAACAGGTTTTCAATTGTGGAGAAATGAATGGAAGATATGTGACTATCACAAAACCAGGGAGAGAAAAGGTTTTGTCATTTTGTGATGTTAAAGTCTTTGGAAAAGCCCGAAATTCAGACAATGTGTTCCATGATTTCTCTTCTACTTTATCATATACTTCTGGTGATGATCAACAGATAACCAATCATGATTCTTTCTATAATTTTGATCTCACAGAGAACACCTTTGGTGAGCTTTTTTTTTTTTTTCATGACAATACATCAGTGATATTTTGGTCATTTTCTTTGCTCAAATTAGATTTTGTTTAAGTAGCACAATTCCTAAAAAGATTTAGTGAAATTTGTGCTGTTCTTCTGATGCTATTCCCTCAAACTTTTTTACTTTTAAAAATATTTCAAATTCTTAGCTTTTTCTGTTTTTTTGTTTATACCTTCCTGTAATTCTCTTAACTATTTCTCTCAGCTTTCATATCCAGCTCACAAAATATAAATGCAGCCTGTATTCCAAATACCTTTTTAGAGTGAGTATTAGGGATTATGTTAAGTGTGGCAAGGAGAATTAGCATAATAAGAACCACCATCATAACCATAAAACATTTAACGAGTTCTTCTATTCTCTTATGGATTCTTTTATATTTTAATAAATATTTGAATATATTTAATAAATAGGTATTTGAATATATTTTCAATATGCTTAGTTCTTGAAAATGTCACCTGCAATGTTTTATGGTTTAATTGGCTTATTTTTCCCTTAAAGCTTCTAAACTGGATCCAGCTACTTTATAGCAAAAGAATGAGCTAAAATTTTCAATTGCAAAATCAGTCCCTTGGTTTAAAATATTTACCAAACAGAATTTTGAGATTGCCATAGTATTTAAGCTGCAGTTGCCAGGAAAGTTAAATAAGTGCTTGTGAAATCACAGATGTGATATGGAGACAAGATTCACAATTGCTTACACCATCTTTCAGTTCACCTTAAACATCATTTCTACCTTCTTATTGTATGTGATTGAAACATGTAAATATCAGGATTAAGAAGCAGAAAATTGCCTTTGATCTATGTAACATCTCTATAAGCAAAGTAAAAACATATAAATTTAAATGCTCTGCAAGTCATCATCTAGGCTTGATTTTTCCTTTCCACATTCTTGCATAGAAGAAAGAAGTATATTGGTATCAAATGTTATTGAATTATAGGGTAATCATAAAAGTTAGTAGATAATGACTAAGTGTTCTTATCACTTCTCTTTTTCCTTTCTTTCTTTCTTTTTCTTTTTTTGCTGAGGCAATTGGGGTTAAGTGACTTGCCCTGGGTCACACAGCCAGGAAGTGTTAAATGTCTGAGATCAGATTTTGAACTCAGGTCCTCCTAACTTTAGAGCTGGTACTCTACCCACTGTACCACCTAGCTGCCCCCTCTATATCACTTTTTGAAAGTAGTAGTACTTTTTGATCCCCCTGATTGAGGGGAAAACTATTCGTTTTAGTAATAGAGCCCTTACTCTGCTTCTGAGGGTTAATTGAATTATATCCTGAAATATCTCATCATTTCAGCTCCAGTGCTATCAGAAGGAAAACCTGCCTTCCAGTCCAGCATCTCCAGTCCCTCTGGGTCTCCTGAAAGAGCTGTAGATGGGTTTCTGCTCAATGATTTTGAAAAAGGCACTTGCATCCATACACAACGCGAGTCCAATCCCTGGTGGATGGTAGATTTGGGTTTGACAGAAACGGTGAAGTCCGTGGCAATTACCCCCCGAAAAGATTGTTGTATGGAAGAATTACATGGAGCATTAATCCTGGTGGGGGACTCTCCTCACAGTGGTGGTACTTTCAATGATAGGTATTATCTTTTGAATATAAAAAAATGAGATAATATTTCTAAAACACTTTGCAAATTTGATACTCATTTTACAAAGTGAATAAAAATATTAGGTAATTTAATTAAAACCTGATATTGTAGCAAAATATGTATGTATCTTGATTCCCTTTATATGTGATATTCTGACTATAAACAATAATAGGCAAGAACTGAGAATATTTACTTCATAACTTAAGCATATAACCCTTTCCCATTCAGCCCCTCAATATCTCCATATTTCAATATCTTTGACTAAGTTGTACAAATTCAGTGAAATCAGAGCAGTGAAATTCACATCATGAATGTGAACTTCCTGATTGTTCTAAGTGTTGAAACCCCAAATTCTTTTTGCTGCCGTGTAATCAAGCCATTCATTTTAAAGAAAAATAGGGAGCACTCTAAATTTGTGCAGTCATCCAGCTTGGGATCTAAATTGTATCCAGCCTATACAACTATGTTATATTCCATTTGATTAAAATAATTCCAAATGAAGAAAAAATTCCTCTCTTCCCACTCTATTTGAATTGATAATCATTCTGCCATTTGACATTATTGATTTCCCTTATTTTCTTGAAGTATTCATTCCTATTATAGACTGCATGATAACGCAGTGTAAAATCTATCCTGGGGAATAGCGTTTGGGGGCAGAGGAGTGGGAAGGGGCCAGGGTAGAAGCAAAGGTGTATTTAGAGGGATTTGCCTTGGCAAAGAGAAAGTCTCATACTACTGTTAATGTGAGAAAGGGCAAACTTAAATGGAACAAGATATGTAAGCAAAATTAAATGAGAAAGAATAGGTAAGCTGATTAGAGTAAGAGCTCTAATCTAGCGCATAGCCACAGTTTTTTTTTTTTTTTTTTTTTTTTTTCACTGCAGAATAAGACAAGTTCTCTAGCTGACCCTCGGGAGGGGTGTTCTGAGTGACTTGAGGGAGGAAGAAAATATTTTGGAACTGCCTCCTTGGTGAGTTGCATAACAATTTGATTAGGGAAGTAGAAAAGGATTTCCTGGCTAAAGTGAGAACTCAGTGAAAATTGTTTTTAGTAATGTCACTCTTGACCAACTCTTCCTGACTCCATGCCATAAACTCTTGGCAGAGTTTACAATTTCCTCCTCCATCTCATTTTACAGAAAAGGAAGCTCAAGTAGAGAGCATTAGGGGCTTGGTCAGGGTCACAGAGCAGTATCTAAAGCTCAATTTGAACTTAGGTCTTCCAAGTTTAGCTTTGGAGTACAAAATGAAATAGGGCAAAGACTATATAATGTCAATAACATCGATATTACAAAATTTAAACTAAATTATCAGATAAAGTGGGAAAAGAGGAATTTTTCTTCATTTGGAATTATTCTAATCATATAGAATATAAGATTCTTTTATAAGCTGAGTATCATTTAGATCCTGAGCTGGATGATTGCACAAATTTAGAGTGCTCCCTATTTTTCTTTAATGTGTTATCTCATTTAAAATGAATAGAATTTTGTCAAAATAACTTGCTGGTCATTTTCAACAATCCAAAAGGAAACTCTATATCATCAATCTAGAAGTCAGAGGGATTCTATACTTGGTAGCCAAGAAAGAGTTCAGAAGTTCTATATAGTCAGTTAAAACGAGACCTAGAACTAATTGTGGCTCAGATCATGAGCTTCTTATTACAAAATTTAAACTAATTTGAAGAAAGTAAGGAAAACCATCAGAAAATATAGATGTAACCTAAGTAACATTTCTTATGAATGTAAAGTGGAAGTGATGAAAATATATAGGATTCAATCTGGAAGAGAGCCTGAAGAAATATGGACAGAGGTTTGCATTATTGTACAGGAGGCAGAAACAAAAAATACAACCCACAGAAAAAGAAAAACAAGAAAGTAAAATAACTAGCTGATGAGGCTTTAAAAATAACTGAAGAATGAAGGAAAGTGAGAGGAATAGGGAAAAGAGAAAGATATGCCCAGTGAAAGCAGAACTCCAAAGACTGGCAAGAAAAGATTAAATTTTTTCTTAAATGAGCAATGCAAAAAAATTAGAAAAAAATAGAATTGGCAAGACGAGATGTCTTCAAGAAAATTAGAGATATCAGGGAATGTTTAATGCAAAATTAGGAATAATAAAAGGCAAAAATCTTAAGACCTTAACAGAAGCAGAAGTGATTAAGAAGAGATGGAATAGATATACCAAAGAACTCTACAAGAACTATCTTAACATCATCAATAACCACAATGGTATGATTGTTAATCGAGCCAGACATCCTGGAAAATGAAGTCAAGTGGGCCTTAGGAAGCATTGCTAACAATGAGAATAGCAAAGGTGATAGAATGCCATTTAGCTATTTAAAATTGTAAGCTTTTAAAATGCTATCTTCAACATGCCAGCAAATTTGGAATGTGCCTTCGATAAACTGAAAGAGGCATATTCAGAGTTGAAGAGACTAGTTAAAAAATCATTTCTGAGTTATCCACCCAGGAGCTGAAGTGGGCATAGAACATATAAAAGCAAAATGTTCTAATTCAATTATATTCAAAGAAATAGCCATCTACTACATGACAGTAATGTGCTCAGGAGACCTTGAGTTAAGTGTGAAAAAAATATATAAAAAAGTTAAACCTATGACATGTCACAGAAAAAGAAGAATGAACAAGATTTAATGACTAGCAGCAGAGATAATATTGAAATTAAGTATGAGTATAAAGGAGAAGGGGAAATAATGTTTCCTAATATAGGTAATCAAGATGGAAGCTGATGTCATTTGTAGCCCCAGGGATAACTTTCAGCTAGGTCATCTTGACAAGACTTTTATTAGTCCTAGTGTATAAAGCCAAGTTAAATACTGATCTGAGAAGTCATCCTATAAAATAAGTAAGGCAAGGGATTAATCTTTGAATGACTTCTATGTAAATATTTTCTTTCTTTTTTGGTAATTTTTAAAATTTTAAACCTAAATACAAAAATGAGAAAACAAAAAACAATATCACCATGCATACAGCATATTATAGGATAAGATTCAATATAAAACAATAAATTTCCATTTCAAGAAAACCTATACAATAAGCATTACTTGTTTTTGAAACTGCCTAACTTTATATAAATATTTTTAATCAGCACATTTGAGTCTTTACAAATTAAAATATGATCTGCCTACAGATGTGCCATTATTGGTTTCCTGGGCCATGGAAAAACAGAGTTTTTCAGATGTGGGACGATGAGAGGAAGATATGTGAGTGTGGTCATCCCAAAGAGAGAAACATTTCTGTCTTTCTGTGAAGTAAGAG
Organism: Myrmecobius fasciatus; assembly: GCA_023553655.1. NCBI lineage: Eukaryota > Metazoa > Chordata > Mammalia > Dasyuromorphia > Myrmecobiidae > Myrmecobius > Myrmecobius fasciatus. The sequence goes on along the minus strand of JAJPUD010000076.1, from coordinate 1,005,111 downwards.
TCTTTGGAAAAGCATCTGGTTTAATCTCTCTTGATGTTTCATCAGTCAATCCTGAATCTCAACCTTCTACGCCCAAAGATAGCGAGAACACTAGCTCACCTGGTGGGTATTCTTTCCTCATGACAAGGACTTCAGTAATATCATTTATAATTCTTTCTGAAAAAGATTCATAATTGAGAATATGATTCCTACAAAGCCAGGGTTCTTAATCTATGATTCAGGATGTGTTTTTAAAGGTATTTTGAAATTAATATAGCAATAAATTTGGCTAGCTTTGAACTTCTACGTATTTGATATTATGCTTTGAAAAAGATTACTCTGAGAAGAGGTCCATAGAATGTTCACTCTTCTCCTTCTCCCTGGCAAGCCCAGAAGCCTGACACTGAAATCAAGCTGCATTGCCATAGCTGTTATCTAGTTCAGTTTTGTTCTTTGATACCCTTCTTCATCCGTCATTGACAATTTGTCATTAGTCTTCAGGCTTCTTAGCTATTAAAAGCTGCTGAGCTTCCCAGCTCCTCTTCCCCATTGCTGAAAATTGTTATTAATCTTTAAAGTGAGATTTGTTGATTTCCATTCCTCAGGATATTCAATAGAAGTCCAACAGTTTCTGTCTATTTAAAATACAAAAGGATTATTGAGATGGTGGTTAGATTTCCATGACTCAATCACCCCAAACAAGATCCCTACTATTACCTTTCATCTTTGATGTTGTGGATAAATGTGGGCTTCCCCTCTTCACAGTTAACACTTGCACTGAGTCTTTCAGAGTATGGGAATATTCAAAAGATCCCTTTCAATTTCTCTTTTCAACTCCTTTATCCTCCATAGTAATTAGTCTCAAATGTAAAAGTACCTCAAAGATTTCAATAGCCGGGGGTGAATATTTCACATTGCTGGATATTCTATTTACCATCAAGTGACATTGTATTCATTACTTGGCCTTTCTGTAGATAACTCAAGAAAATTCTTTGAGGCTAAAGACACTCTTCAATCATGTCAGGAAGGGACAATGGCAATTCCAATTACTAAAACAAACAAACAAACAAAAACCATGTATTTGAGGCTGCAGTGTCTCTTTTGACCTCTATAATTGCTTGCTTTGAAATAAATGAAAGCCAAAGCAACACATCATGCAAAGATCATATAAAACTAGAGACCCCAGTAAGAAGTACAAGCTAAAAACAAAAAGGTTCAAGATGATTCCTCAGTAACACATGCAAAATGGACTATGAAAGAAAGTTTGGGGAACATCCAGAATCTCTGAGGGTGATTTGCTCAAGATCATCCGTGTGCTTTCACAACACACTTTATTCCCCTTGTTAGGAACAGAGCCCTGGAGAGATGAAAAGGACAGTCAAAAGAGGAACTGAGAACAGGTCCAATATAGGGCTGAGACCTTATTCATATATCTAACTCATTCACCTTCCTTCCAAGGACTTTCTGTTTCTAAGCATTTAACTGAAACTTGATCATTTAAATCCAAGGTTCAAAGTTTTCATCCAATCCTGTTAAATTTCATTTTAGCAAGAATGCCCATGGCAAAGCATTATATGTTGGGCTTGAATGAACATTTTAGTGGAGAGTGTTAGGGTCGGAGTAGAGATTAAAAAGTTGGGGATGAGAAACACTTTATGCCTACTTTTTCATGTGTGTCTGCTACACTGGGAGGTAATTTGGCTTAGTAGATAAAGAATCGGTCTTCATGAAGTGAAGAAGATTTGGATTCAAGTATCACTCACTGTTAAGTTGAAAATTAGTAGCAAAATACATTAATAGAGGAAGTTTTCTCTCCACAGATTCCATTTAACCAAAAAAAAAAAATTAAATGTCCTCTCAATATCTTTTTCACTTTACTATGACTTAGACTAAACATACAATCCAGATACATGAAGGAAAGTCATTTGGTGTTTTAGAAAGTGGAGAAGAGGTGAAATTTGTGATAGATGGGCAAATAAACAGACAATAAATTATAATCATTGATAATATAATAACTAGAAGCAAATAGTAGTGATTATTGATGAATTATCTAGCTGAGGCTTCTCTCTTAATCCCTATTTAGTTCAATTATTTTTAATCAGTGATTCTGAAATACATATACATGCATTGTTGTGTGTATACATTTGCAGAGAAAGACAGAGACAGAGACAGAGACAGAGAGACAGAGAGAGAGAGAGGAGTCACCTTGGTCAGATTTGCAGATGACCAAGAAGTGGAAGGGGTAGTCATTATGGCAGATGACTAAATTCAGGATGAAAATACTGCCTTCAGGCTAGAGCAAACTAGAAGTTTACCTCTAGGTCTTTAAGAGCTAAATACTTTGCAGAACTGAGGTACCTAGAATAACTTGTGCATGGATGTGTTTCTTCTTTCCTACGTATCAGTAGAAAAGAGGCAGATCAATGGCATATACTATATGATAATAATAAATAGTGATAGATTATAAAGTTAAGAGCAACATATATTGACTATGACTGCAAATGATTGATTCATGCTGTAACTGTTCCTTTTGTTCCAGGAGTTGTAGGATCTGAGTTATAGAGTTTAAAAAATCCTCAGAGTATTCAGACTCAATCCAATCTCTTCATTTTGTAAATAAGGAAAGGGAAGTAGACAGTGATGAAAGGTCTTGTCCAAGGTTTCACACATAATATGTCATAATTTGGACTTGAACTAGATTTCAAAGCCAGAAATCTTCCCATTATGTCCAACTACATGGGTCCCCTAGGATGCACTTGTCACATGGTCTCTGACATCTATTCTCACTTTTCTCATCTCTTCAGGTCCATTACTTTCAGAAAAAAGACCAACCTCGCAGTCCAGTGCCTCCATTCCTTCCCAATTTCCTCAAAAACCTATGGATGGATCTATTCAAAACGGCTATTGTGTTCAAACCCTCCAAGAGAATGACCCTTGGTGGATGATAGATTTAGGTTCAACACAAACCCTAGGATTCGTGTCAATCACCAATCGAAAAGATTGCTGCCCTGAACAAATAAAAGGAACCCTGATTTTGGTGGGAGACTCACCTGATCAAGGTGGAAAGTGGAATGCCAGGTATTGACCTAAGCCTTGTCATTTAAAAACTCGTGGGGATGGTAATAGATTGAAAAATTTCCAAATATAATATTTCTGAAGATAAATTTAAACACAACAGAAATGAAAATGTTAGTCCAACGAAGTCAATTCTTCCATCATCTTCAGCATGTTCCCTTCTTGGTTGCTACAGTCTGTGCTCCCCTTCTCTATTCTCTACTCCTTCTCCTTTAGGGATCATAAAGTCAATGAATTTTTGTTTTACTGAAGTAGGATCTAAAAGCCAAAAAGTTGGGTCTACGCATACTATATCTGAATTTTAAAGGATCATGTTTTCATAAAACCTTCTTAATAATTAGGGAATAAATAGAACGAAACTATTGGGCAGTAGAGTCATGATGACACCAAGAGATAAATAATTCATCTTTTCCTCCTGCACAGCTCACATACAATCACCACAAAATTCTCATTTAATAATAACATTGTTTCTCTTCAGATGTGCAGTCATTCCTTCCTTGGGTCTTGGGACAAAACAGGTTTTCAGTTGTGGAGAAATGAATGGAAGATATGTGACGATCACAAAACCAGGAAGAGAAAAGATTTTGTCATTTTGTGATGTGAAAATCTTTGGAAAAGCCTGGAATTCAAACACCAATGTGTTCCATTATTTCCCTTCTACCTTACCACCTGCTTCTGGTGATGATCAACAGATAACCAATCATGGTTCTTATAGTTCTTACTATAATTTTGATCTCACAGAGAACAACTTTGGTGAGCATATTTTTTTTCAACACAGTACATCAGTGATATTTTGTTTACTTTCTTTGCTCAAATTAGATATTGTTTAGGTAACAAAATTACTAAAGGATTTTGTGAAATTTGTGTTGTTCTTCTATTCCCTCAAACTTTTTTTTAATTTTTAAAAATATTTCCAATTTTTAATCAGTTGTTGCTTCTCTATTTTTGTTTACTCCTTCCTCTAATCTCCTTAACTATTCCTCTGAGCATTGATTTCCAATTCACAAAATATGAATGTGTTCTATATTGCAAGTCATCTTTCAGAAAGAGCTGTAGGGATTGTGTTAAGTATGCATGTGGAGGACTAGTACAATAAGAACCACCATTAGAACTATGAAGTATTTAGGGAGTTATTCTATTCTCCTAAGAACTCTTTTAGATTTTTAATAAGTAGATAGGTGAAGCATCATTAAATATATTTTCAATATTTTTTTAGTTCCTGAAAATGTCACTCAGAATATTGTGTGTGAATATAACTGGCTGGAATTAACTGGCTTGTTTTCCCCTTAAAGTTTCTAGATAGGATTCACCTCCTTTATAGCAAAAGAATGAATTAAAATACTTATTTGTAGGATGGAATTAAAGAATTTAACCATACAAAAGATTGTGGTTGGCATTCTATTTAGACTGCAGTTACTAGGAAAATTAAATAACTGTTTTTGAAAGCCAGCATTTGCAACATGGAAAAAGGACTCACATCTGCCTGCACCTTTTTGCAATTGCACTTTAACATCATCTATAACCTTCTAATTCAAAATATGCAAATACAAGGATTAAAGAAACAGAAAATTGCTTTTGGTCTTTAAGTGAGGCCTTTACAAGCCAAGTAAAATGGAGAAATGTGAATGCAAACCATCATGTAGACTTGATTTTCCCTTTCTACATTCCTTCTTACAAGAGAAGGTACACTAGTGGAGGACATCTTATTGAAACATTGTGAACTTATAAAAATGATAATGGCATATAGTAGCAGTGCCAGTGGGTAATGATTGTATGGTCTATGCCTCTTCTTTAATGTAGTAGTATTTCTTTTGTCTCTGGGTGGAAGTGGTGACTCTTCTTCCTAGTCCTTTATTAGTAATAAAATGGTGCCTTCACTTTGCATCTAAGGGTTGATTGACTTTTCTCGATATCTCATCATTTCAGCTCCAGTGCTTTCAAAGGGGAAACCTGCCTTCCAGTCCAGCATGTGTAGTCCCTCTGGGTCTCCTGAAAGGGCTGTAGATGGGTCTCTACTCAGTGATTTTGAAAAGGGCACTTGCATCCATACACAACAAGAGTACAAGCCCTGGTGGATGGTAGATTTGGGATGGACAGAAACAGTGAAGTCTGTAGCAATCACCCCCCGAAAAGATTGTTGTATGGAAGAATTATATGGAGCATTCATCCTGGTGGGGGACTCTCCTCACAATGGTGGCACTTTCAATGACAAGTATGAATCTAATCTTTCTCCCTTAAAATGAAAAAATAAAACATTTTATAAATTTTATGTTAACTTCATAAAGCTAATATAAATGTTAGCTATTAGCTAAAATATTTGAAAGCTGGTGTTATAGTAAAATATGTGTTTTGAATCAATGATTTCCTGATTACAAACAACAATTGGCTAAAATTGAGTTTTTTTAATTCAACCATACAACCATTTCTCCTAAATAATATCTTAGAATCTTATGTGAGAATTGTGTTTGATTATCTTCCATTCATTCCAGGTTGTCCAAGCAGTGAAGTTAATTATGTGAATATGTATTTACTCATTGTTCCATGAATTCCTGCCAAAAAAAAGTCCTATCATATATTCAAGCCATTTTTTAATGAAATACCATATTCAGGAAATAGCATATTAGCTAGACTTAGTTAATAGTCCAATTGAGATCTAAATAAAACCAACCCCCAAAGAAATGCTCTACATGCTAATTGATTCATTAATTCCAAAGGACAGGTTTCCCCTTCTCCTACTTTTTTTTGATAATCACCTTGCCATTTGACTGCTAACATTCTACATTTTTTGTGGAACATTTATTACTATTATAATCTGACTAGATTGCATGATACATAAAAGGAAGTCCATCCTGGAGAATGACATTGATGGAGTATGAGGGGATGAGAGTAGAATAAAGAATGTATGTGGGAGGATTCACCTTTGACAAAGAAAAAATCTCATACCTCCTCACATGCGACAAAGGTGAAGGAGCAAATAATGGGACAAGAAGAGTGAGTGAAATAAGTTGAGGAAGAACAGAGAAGAGGATTGGAGCTCTTTAAAAATTGCCACAATTTTTTCATTGAAGAGGCGTGGTACTGAGCTGAATCTTTGGTTGGGGTATGGGAGACAATATGGACAGTTTGGGTGAAGAAGAGAATGTTTGCTATCCAACTCTATGTAAAGAATTGGATAACAATTTGATTTAAGGTAGTGAAAAGGAATTCCTGTCTACAATGAGAGCCCAGGGGCTTTTAGATGACATGAATTTGTAGTAGACCTTGTCAACTGATGCTCTTCAATTTTGTTTAGTAATATGTGAATAGGCTCAAAGGAGGCAGATGGTGGGAGGAATTCAAGGTTGGATTTTGGTCAGGCATTATCACTGGTAGTAAAATTGGGGCAAGGGATTTGGTTATATAAGACAATATAAATTTGAACTGATTAATCAATGGGTAGGGATAGGAAAAAGAAGACAATGTAGTTAGTGTTGGGCTGTTGAACTGTGAAAGAGCCAATGGTTGGGAATATTGAAGGTCAGGAGGGCAAAGAAAATAGGCAGCGATCATAAATGCTAGGAAATCATGGAATGATAAAAGATTGATTAGGCAAAATAATTCTGTAGTTCATGAACACAGGAATGTATCATGTAGGTGAATGCATGATCAAGGGTATGATCCTGTCTGTGGGGCTCATTGGAAGTAGAAAAACAGGTCATGAGAACATATTAGATTATTGAACAGCAAGGTTAGGGAATTTTAAGGAGCATCAATATGGATTTTAATACCCCCTACTATGAAGGCAGGACTTGCTATAGTGATAATGAATATAAGCTGAGCACTGACTTCATCAATTAAAAAAGGGTAATGTTCTGAAGATCTATAAATAAAAGTTATGAAGACACATTTTGAGTGATAAATTTGAATAGCATGGATCAAAGAAAAGGATGAATGATGGTGCCGAGAATCTGAAAAGGGCAATAGATAGGAAGCAGGCATCTCAACTCTAAAAAAACACAGTGGAAGAAGCAAATCTGGTTGGAGAAATAGGGTTGATCATAGGAAAGGAGGTGGATGGAGATTAGGAATTGGGTTTTTCTACTGCATTTGAGGCTTCAAAATCACTAGAAAGATTTGAGCACATGTTAACCATTGAGGAATGACTTCAAAAGGAGTAGATGCAGATAAAATGAGGTCCATTGAGGGAAGTAGATGATTAGACTTTCTACAGATATTCCTCAAAACCTGAGCTTACAGCAGACAGTGATATGGGTCCAGAAGGCACAGAAACTACACCCCATAGCAGACAGGACCAGTTAAAGAGTTGTCCCAAGCACAGTCAGGATAAGAGAGAGGAGTGGGATGTATTTGTAGTCTGTGGATGGATTCCAGTGCACTAGAAAAGATTCAGTGGTAAAGAACTGATATCAAGCTAATGCTGGGAAGACCCAAAGAAGAAGTCTGTGGCCATAGATAAGTGGTCTGACCACTCAGAGGTAGGATGGTTAGAACTCTCTGCAGGGAAGAAGATTCAGAGCAGGGAGCCAGGATTTTAAAAGTTTGAGTTTATTGCACTAAATGGTAATATGATGAATGGTAATAAGGATGTTCAATTTGCAGAAAGAAAAATATGAGAGAAGATGACAGTTATGTCCAAAAATATGGATGTCTGTCATGTCTGAAATAAATTTAAGGAGTCATAGATCATGGGTTCCTAGTACCACAGACTTAAAGATAGCCCAGATAATTAAAGTTATCTAAGTTCCTCTTTTGCAAGATGTAGAAACCAAACCAAAAAAGTTCAATGAATTGCTGAAAGTCACTTTTTTATGACAACAAAGTTTTTTACAACAACTAATTTATTGTATTCAATGGCAGGTCAGGAAGCAAACCTATTTCCTGTATTTTTTTTTAAGTTCAGGAAAATTTCTACTTCATTTCAATTCAAAGGTATTTTATACATGTATAATATATGCTAGTTCAGAGCTAAGTACAAGTGATACAAGAATCAAAGAAATAAATAAATAAATAAATCCCTGACTTCATTTTAACCATTAGTTGATGTTAATAGCACAACCTTATTAAAAAAAATTCCAGTTGGGCAAGTTTTATACTTATATTGTTATTGGTGCAATTCACCAATCATCAGGAAGGGCTTGAGCAGTCTCAACTTCCCAATGAATCCAGTAAAGGTAATATTCTTCCATTCCTCTCCTCCTTGATACCAAAAAGATATGCAAAGTCATTTGATATCTGAATGAATTACTCAATGTGCAACCAGCTCTCGAGCTGTCGTGTTTGGTAAATCCTATTTTTTTCCTTTTTTTTCTCAGTAGTATTTTATTTTTCCAAATACACGTAGAGATAATTTTCAACATACATTTTTGTAAGACTTTGTGTTCCAAACTTTTCTCCCTCTCTCACTTACCTTCCCCCTCCCCAAGACAGCAAGCAATGTAATATAGGTTAAATATGTGCAGTCCTTTTAAATATATTTCCATATTTGCCATGTTGTGCAAGAAAAATCAGACCATTAGGTTCACAGGACAAAACATTCAATGTCAATAATAATCTAGTGTTTGATAAACCCAAAGACCCCAGTTTTGGGGATAAAAACTCACTATTTGACAAAAACTGCTGGGAAAATTGGAAACTAGTATGGAAGAAATTAGGCATTGACCCACACCTAACACCATATACCAAGATAAGGTCGAAATGAATTCATGATCTAGACATAAAGAATGATATTATAAACAAATTAGAAGAATGTAGGATGGTTTACCTCTCAGACCTGTGAAGGGGGAAGGAATTTGTGACCAAAGAAGAGCTAGAGATCATCATTAATCACAAAATAGATAATTTTGACTATATCAAGTTAAAAAGTTTTTGTACAAACAAAATGAATGCAGACAAGATTAGAAGGGTAGCAGTAAACTGGGAAAATATTTTTATATTCAAAGGTTCTGATAAAGGCCTCATTTCTAAAATATATAGAGAATTAACTCAAATATATAAGAATTCAAGCCATTCTCCAATTGATAAATGGTCAAAAGATATGAACAATTTTCAGATGAAGAAATTGAAACTATTCCTAGTCATATGAAAAGGTGCTCCAAATTACTGTTGATCAGAGAAATGCAAATTAAGACAACTCTGAGGTACCACTACATACCTGTCAGATTGGCTAAGATGACAGGAAAAGATAATGAAGAATGTTGGAGGGGATGTGGGAAAACTGGGACACTGATACATTGTTGGTGGAACTGTGAACGGATCCAACCATTCTGGAGAGTAATTTGGAGCTATGCTCAAAAAGTTATCAAACTGTGCATACCCTTTGACCCAGCAGTGTTTCTACTGGGCCAATATCCCAAAGAGATCTTAGAGGAGGGAAAGGGAATAAACTATGGTATATGAATGTCAAGGAATATTATTGTTCTGTAAGAAATGACCAACAGGAGGATTTCAGAGAGGCCTGGAAAGACTTGCATGAACTGATGCTGAGTGAAATCAGCAGAACCAGGAGAACATTATACACAGCAACAAGACTATATGATGATCAATTCTGATGGACATGGTTCTCTTCAACAATGATGTGATTCAAACCAGTTCCTATTGTTCAGCAATGAAGATAGTCATATACATCCAGAGAAAGGCCTATGGAAACTGAGTGTGAATCACAACACAGCATTTTAATGCTTTCTATGAATATTTCCATGCATTTTGTTTTCCTTCTTGGTTGGTTTTTTTTTCTCTTTCTAGATCTGATGTTTCTTGTGCAGTAAGATAACTGTATAGACATGTATACATATATTGGATTTGTCATATAATTTAACATATTTAGCATGTATTAGATTACCTGTCTTCTAGGGGTGGGGGTGGGGGAAAGGAGGGGAAAAGCTTGGAACAAAAAAAATTTTTTTCAAAGGTCAAAAAAAAAAAAAAAAAGAAAAAGAAAAATCAGACCAAAAGAAAAAATAACACAGGAAAGAAAGAAACAAGCAAACAAACAAAAAAAAGGTGAAAATACTATGCTTCCATCCATAATCAGTCTCTATAATTCTCTCTCTGGATGTGGATGGCATTTTTCCATCCCAAGTCTATTGGAATTGCCTTGAATCACCACATTGTTGAGAAAAGTTAAGTTCCTCACAGTTGATCTTCACATAATCTTGTTGAGAGGCACTATTTTTTGAAGTTTTATACTCTGGCTGAGGTTTTTTCTTCACTGATATATGGGTTCAAGATAGCATTTTTGATAAAATAAGCCAAAATAAGCCATTTTCATCTACATTAAAAATTTGCTCCAGCAAATAATGACTTTTATCCATTATTTTTTGTAAAAAACTCTAGGTACATTCTTCTGAGTCTTAATTTTCCATCCTCCATTATTTGGATGTGTCTTTCCTTAAGATGTTCACAGTCCACATGGCAAAATTACATGAATACCCTATAGATGCTAATTTTTGTTCTCTTTCATGTTTTCTAATTATTTTCATTTTTATTTTCAAGTCTATTGGCTTGAGCTTATGAGATGGTTCACTTTTCCCCTGGAACATGTTTGCTACCAACCATGATAAAAATATAAGGATCACTATTGAACATAGGGAAAGGTATACTATCACTCAGATGAAACCCTATTTATTTCTGAATATGCAATATTTCACTGAATCTTTGTGTGTGCCCATTGTGGAATGGAGTCATTTTCCTTAGGACAAAAAGAACACGGTTAATTATAAATTGCTTCACTCTCAGCATTGACTCAAGAAAGACAATAAAGTACTTTATAATCACCATTTCCTACTAAACTTCTGCAGCTATTTCCAGATAACTCTGGACAGTACATGGACTATTGTGAACCTAGGAATCCTAGGGATGACATAGTTACCAACTGATACTCAATTCAGACATGCTGTTATTGGATAAAGACTCAGGGAATAGGACCTCTCACAGCATAAGATATAGATAGACTCAGCACCCAGTGAAGTTAGGAAGAGAAAGAATCTTTAAGTAAAAGAGTAAATTTTTCCTCTTTCATATGTTACCATTAGAAGGGACTTCCAACTCTTTCTTCCTATAGCTACTTCATCATTGAACAAGTGTTTCATGTTGGGACAGCATCACTCTAATCTGGACATTTTTTATAATAAAAACTAACATTCATATAATATTTTAGGGTTTACAATGCATTTTATTTTTTTTCTTCTTTTAGCCTTACAACCTTGTAGGCAAATGCTATTATTAACATTTTATAGGTGAAGAATCTAAACTGGAGGGAAAATAATTTGCTTTTCCAGGGTCATACAGAAAGTAACTTAGTATTTCCAGAGAATAAACCACGTTTAATGTTGGTTTGAGAATCCCTCCTACAATAAGTGAGGCAAGGGATTAATCATCCTTTACTGACCTCTATGCAGATGTTTTCAATCAGCACATTTGATTCCCAATTAAAATATGATTTGCCTTCAGATGTGCAGTCGTTGGTTTCATGGACCATGGAAAAACAGAGTTTTTCAGATGTGGAACGATGAGAGGAAGGTATGTCAGTATTGTCAGCCCAAAAAGAACATTTCTATCTTTCTGTGAAGTAAGAGTCTTTGGAACAGCATCAGAGGCAGTCTCTCCTGATGTTCCATCAGAATCTCAGCCTTCATCACTCAAGGAAAGCGAGGATACTAATGTGCCTGGTGAGTATTCTTTCCACATGATAGGGATTTCAGTAACATAATCTATAATTCCTTCTGTGAAAAATTCATACTTGAGAAAATGATTCCTATAAATCCAGAATCCAGGAACTTGTTTTTAAAGGTGTTTTTAAAATTTTATATCATTATATTTGGCTAGCTTTGAACTTCCATGTGTTTGATATTTTGCATTTAAGGTTACTCTGAAAAGAGGTACAGAGATTGTCCAGCTTTTTCCTACTCCCTGTGAATTCCCAAAGTCTGTCACTGGAATGCTGAACTGCCTTACATCACTGTCAATCAGTATAACTTTGTTCATTGATATCTTTCTCTACCCTTCCTTAGTACTTTGTCCTTACTCTTCATTCTTTTTAATTATAATCTACTGACTTCTAAACAGATCTTAATCCCCATTGCTGAAAAATGTTACTAATCTTTAGACAACTCCTTGACTTCCATGTCCCAGTCTACTCAATAGGTCTTCAGGTCAGTCATTAGAAGTCCCACAGATACAGAAGGATAGTAGCTAGACTTCCAAGACTCATCTCCCAAAACAAGGTCCCTACTGTCTCCTAGTAGTGTAAGAGTGATTGAAATTTTTTATTTTCCATGGGGCAGGATAGGTGTAGGTTTTCCCTCCTCAAAGAATTGCCACTTTACTATGAGTCTTTCTGAGTTTGGGGATATAAATATAAGGATGCCTTTTAATTTGCCATTCCCTCTAATCCTCTCCAGTAATTACCCCCAACTATAAGCATGGCTCTAAAGTCCTATAAGATTTCATAGAGCATAAAAAACACTGATGGATAAGCTAGTTACCTTTTACCTCTAATATGGCTCTTCTGTAGATCACTCGGAAAATACTTTGAAGCCTAAGGGCATCCCTCAAATACCATCAGGCAGGGAAAATATCAACTCCAACTACTTTTAAACCCTGGTATGTGAGGATGTGGTACCTCTTTTGTCATATAAAATAGTTAGTTTTGGAATAAGTGAAAGCCAAAATATGCATCAGAAAAGCATCACATGGAACACCAACAAAGGGACACAGACTGAAAGTGAATAGATTCAAGAAGAGTTCAAATAGATTCCTCAGTAACACATGTAAAATGAATTATGAAGTTCAGTTCAAAAAGTTTGGGGAACATTCAGAGTCTTTAAGGATGATTCACAAAAGGGCATCCACATGCTTCCACAACACTATCCCCATTGTCAGGAAAGGAGCCCTGAGGGAGATAAAAAGGACAGTCAGAAGAGGTCCTGAGAAGAGGCCCAAGACAAGCCTGAGACCTTCCTTTTAGATCTAACACACTAACCTTCCTTCACATGAACCTCTTTTTCCCCCAGCTTCAATTAGAACCTAAGGCTCATTGATTTTCATTCATCCCTGTTAAATTTCATCTTTTTAGAAAGAGTACCAGTAATTAAGGATCAAATGATGTAGTTAGATCAATATTTTAGTACAGTGTAGGGGTTGAAGTAGTGATAAAATGTTGGGAGGTAAAAAAAACAAGTTGTGCTTCGTCATTCTCTACAAAGCCAAGAATATATGTGTGTATGTGTTATTATATGTGTCATTATATATATTATATAGGATATATGTTATATATATATATATGTTATATATTCGCTTAGGGATCTAAGAGAATCATTTCATCTCTCAGTGCTTTAGATACTCTCCAAAACTCATAGGTGGCAGACAAGTGCCAGCTTGCATCAGCAGAATGAATTTCCTCGCTTGGTAGTTCTCTTTAACTTTTGAAATCAAAGCTCCAATCGCTATCCCCTCACAAAATTACACTAAACATTTTAGTAGCATTATATAAAAAATATCATTTGTATTTAAGAAATAGAAGAATTGAAATGTGATCTAGGTAATAGTACAATAAATTATAATTATAGATTATTTAATAGATATATGAAAAGATCAATGTTCATCTGGAGGGAATTGTCTAGAGAAAGCCAATCTCATGTCTATCCGGTTCATTATTTTTATCATTTATTTGAAAGAAAATGAATCACCATAATCACATTTGCAAATAACACCAAGTTAAGAGGAATAGTTAATTTGGCAGATGTCAAAATCAAGTTTGAAAATCTTCCCTTAGGATTGAAGCACTGGAATTGACTTTCTACTTTTAGTCTCTGAAAGCCATAAAGGTTGAAGATTTGAGACCCTTGGGGCCTCAGTTGGACAGATATGTTTCTATTCTTTGATAAATCTTTTGGAAATAGGTGAGTGGAAGTGTCATGATATTTTTAGTTACAAGTAGTATGACTTTCTCATTTGGCAGAGGAGAAAATTAAGGCTTTGGAGGTGAATGATCTTGCCCAAGGTCACACATTTAAGTGTCAAAATGAAACAAATCCATTCTTCCAATTCTATAGACACCCATCTTTCTAATCTATCTTGTATAATTGCCCCCAGATTGCACTTTTCATCTGATTTAACATCTGGCCTGCATTTGTCATCATTTTAGGTCTACTACAAATAAAAAGATTACAAGCATCTCAGTCCAGCATCTTCATTTCCCCTCAATTTCTCATGGATGGGTCCTCTAGAAGTGGCTATTGTATTCAAACATTGCAAGAGACTGACCCCTGGTGGACGGCAGATTTGGGTTCAACACAAGCTGTAGAGTCTCTGTCAATCACCAGTCGAAAAGATTGCCATAGGGAACACTTAAATGGAGCCATAATTTTGGTGGGAGACTCACCTTATTGGAGTGGAATATTCAATGCAAGGTATGGAATTAAGATTTATCTTTTGAGAGCTGATGGGATGGCCATGCATTTCTTTATAACTTTTCAATCTATTAATGTTAGGATAAATTTGTATAGAATTGAAATGAATATTTTAGGGCAATGACATCGACTTTAACTTGATTCTGAGTATCTTCACTTTTTGGTACTCACAGTCGGTCTTCTCTACTTCCTCTTCTTCCTCCCTTCCATAAAGTCGATGCATTTGGGAGTGGGAAGGACAAAGCTAAAATAGAACCTCCGCACTGAAAATACTTTTGAAAAGTTCTATATTTGAGTTTTAAAATATATGATTAAGGTTTACAGTAGTGAAATGCCTAACCATACACCTTCTACCTCTTAGAGCAGTACTTTAAAGGCATTATTTGTTCCCCATTTCTTTCCTAACTTCTTTTGGAATTTAGCCCACCAGTCAACAGCATAATAATAAAATCTTTGCCTCTTGGGGAAAAAAATGATTGAAACTGGAAGGTAGAACTGTTCTACTTAGGATAGTCGTAAGAATGTGGTTCCCAGGAAGGTAACCCCCAGGATACTCCTCACCTTATTTCTCCATACCATTTTTAAAAGGATGAAAGCCTATAGCCACTGTTTTTTCTTGATAAAATTCAAACATGATTTCCAAGAAACATTCACTTAATCCTCTATATATTTGCTCACTCATACCCTAATTGAGAAAGCATTAATTGTGCGCCTGATATATACTTAGCAATGAATATATTAGGTCTTTGTTACAGATATAGTGAATAAGGAAAGGTCATCTGCCCTCAAGTAGTATACAGTTTAGTCAGGAAGGCCAAACATAAGTATGTGACACACATAAGCCAAGTATGTCACACTACGTGCTTAATAATCATGACACTCTTCTATCTGGTACTATTTACTTTTCATAGCAACCATCTATTATTTTCCTTATTCCTTATATCTGTCCATTTATCTTTTTTTCTAATTGAAGTAGTTAAATACAGGATAGATGACTTGTTCTATTTACAATAATGTGGATAAGGTTCCTACAATTTCAATATTTATCATGTTGGCAACAAGTCTTTTTTAATTATTAAGAAACAAGTAGAGCTAAACTATTAGACAATAAAGTCATGATACACAAAGAAATAAATCATTCATCATTTTTCTAACTCAATTAGTTGCCAGTTCCTCCATGCATCCAAATACATGTCAGTCTCAAAAGGGACCTATTCCAATTTTTCTCTTCAGAACTGTCTCCTTATATGTCTTCATAATTTCAGTATTTCCTATCTTCCCTGGACTAATTTCCTCTTTAAAATTTTAATTTGTAAACATGTAGTAGACTTCCTGCCATCTAGGGGAGGGGAGAGGACTGGGGGTAAAATTTGTAATGGAAAGCTTTGTAAAGATCAATGCTGGGGAACTACCCATACATATGTTATACAAATAAAAAGCTTTAAAAAAAAAAAACTTAATTTGTAGAATCCAAGCAAGCCTTTCTCTGAATACTTTGAAAAAACTCTCTCTCCAAATTTAAGATTCATGTCAGACTATTTCTTGAGTTTCTTTTTCTGTAACAAAGGAAATATTTGATTTCAAGAATATATGCCCTGTATATGATGCTTTATAGGCAAAGAGTAGGCAAGGAATAACCACTGCAGGAACAACAATCAGGGCTTTTGATAAGCTTATTGGTTATCATTAGATTCGACTGACCATGTTCATTGAAAAATAAGATATGACAGTCTAAGAAATTTCAATAGGAAGGGCTGACTGCTTAGACTGGGACAAAAACATGGTATGAGCTGTGGAAGAATCAAAGATCATTCTTCCCACATCTTTGTGAATGGGATAAATGTTCTATTTACAGTGATGTGGATAAGTTTACTACAATTTCAATATTTAGCACATAATAGTGTTGGTAGGAAGCCTTTTTTAATTATTAGAGAATAAGTGGAGCTAAATAAACTACAAGGATGCAGAGTCATAATAGCAATTCCTCTCATATTTTCCTCCCATATGGCCCATATACAATCATCACAAAACTCTCACAAATAACAATATTATTTCTTTACAGATGTGCAATCATTACTTCCTTGAGTCCAGGAGCAAAACATGTTTTCAGTTGTAAAGCAATGAATGGAAGATATGTAACGATTATTTATCCAGGGAGAGAAAAGGTTTTATCATTTTGTGATGTAAAAATCCTTGCTAAAACCTCGAATTCAGAAAGCAAGGCTTTCAATGGTAGCTTTTATACTTTGTACTCAAACTCCTTTGATGACAAACAAATAACCAAGAGTCATGGATCTCCTGAAAGATTATATGCTTATGATGTCAAACAGAACAATTTTGGTAAGTATATTTTCTTCACCACAATGCATCAGCAATATTTTTGTGGCATTCATTCTTCAAATTATATTTGATTGATGTAATATAGTTCCTAAAACATTTTGTGAAGAATGCACTCTTATAATGCTGTTCCCTTAAATTTACTTCTTTCAAAAAAATTTCCAATCTTCTCACCTTCCTCTTTACTTTCTTTCTTTGTTTACTCTTTCTTCCTCTACTCTCTTTTCCTATTTCCTCTCTCAGCGTTCATATCCACCTCAGAAAATATAAATGCAGCCTGTATTGCAAGTTACCTTTCAGAAAGAACTCTGTGTATTGTGATAAAGATGATGAAGAAAAATCCTTTAAAAAATACAAATTATTTAATGAACCCTTCTGTTCTTACAAAGATCCTTTTTATATTTTTAGTAATTAAATGCTCTAAATATTCTTAAGTATTTTCTCAATTTTTTTAATTCTTAGAAATTTCATCTGGGATGTTTTATGTAGAAATGGCTAAGATTTAATTGATTATTTATCCTTTAAAGTTTCTAGAGCATATCCAGTCATTTTTAGCCAAAAAAAAAGTTAAAGAATGATATAAAATGTGTATTTATAGAATGTATTGATTGGTTTAAAGAATTAAACACCCAAAAAATTTATGTTGCCATGTATTTATATTGTAGTTCCCAGGAGCAGTAAATTAATGCTTATGATAACTTGTAGGTACAACATGTAGATAAAACTCCCAAACCTTACATCATTTTATAGTTCACCTTAAGCATGATTTCTGACTATTGAAATGTTTACTATTAGAAAAAATAAACATCAAGATAATAGTCATATAAAATTGCCAAGTAAAGTAAAATAGAGAAATATGAATGGTATACAAATGATCATTTAGACTTGATTTTTTCTTCCTGGTTGAAAGAAGAAGGCATCTTAGTGTAAAATATTCATTATTTAAAAGGGATAATGGCATATATTAGCAATATCAGTGAATAATAGGCATTTGTTATAAATCACTTCTTTGGTCATGAGTACTGCTTTTGTCCCTGGGAGTAAGGGAAAAACTCTTCATTCTAGTGATGGAGTCTGCACTTTGTATCTTGTAGCTGATTGACATCTCCTGCCTCATCTTTTCAGCTCCTGTGCTATCAAGGGGAAAACCTGCCTTCCAGTCCAGTATCTCCCATCAATTAGGGTCTCCCGAAAGAGCTGTAGATGGGTATCTATTCAGCGATTTTGAAAAAGGTTCCTGTATTCAAACACACAAAGAGAATGATCCCTGGTGGATGGTAGATTTGGGTTTGACAGAAACTGTGGAGTCTGTGGCAATCACTACCCGAAAAGATTGTTGTACTGAAGAATTACATGGAGCATTGATCCTGGTGGGAGACTTCCCTGAAAATGGTGGCACTTTCAATTACAGGTATGAATCAAAGCTTTGTTTCTTGAAAATAAAACAAGATAATATTTGTAAAGTGATTTGCAAACTTTTGTAAAACACTATACAAATGTTAGCTACTACATAATATCATTAAAAGCAGATATTGTAGCCACATATGTATTTTGGCTCCCTTTACACATGATGTTCTTACTTAATTGAGCTTTTCCTGCTACCTTGAAACTACTCTGTTCTTCTGCTGAATCTCATTAATTTGGCAACTTCCCCACTCAAGAGCTGAAGCCTGCATCCTCCATATAATAGAGAGGAGTCAGAGAGAATGAGGGAGTGCCCCAGATATATTCTACCAGGGCTGTACAACATATAAACTGATAAGAAAGAATAAGTCAATGTGAGGAGGTAGAGAGTACTAGGGAAGTCAGGGAAGGTTTCCTACAGAAGGTGTCTCCTGAATTGGGCCTTAAGAGGAGGCAGAGATTCCTAGAGGTAGAGATGAGCAGGGAAGCATACAGGACAGTCTCAGAGTCTCAAAGAGAGGAGATGGAAGGTCAGCTTCATGGAATAGCAAGCAGACCTGCTGGGCTGGAATGCCAGTGCATAATAGGGAGTAGTAACAGGAAATAAGTCTGGGGATGCAGGCTGAATTCAGCCTGGGAAAGATTTCCAATGCTGAGCTGAGGGGGTTATATTTCATGCTAAATACAATGGCCATCCAGTAAAGGTTCTTGAGCAGAGAAATGACATGGTCAGAGGAAAATTAGGAGTAGGAAGATTATTTTAGTAACTGACTGAAAATGGGGTTCATGGGGTGATGGAGAAAGAATTGGACTCAAAACCATGAGGACCAATCCTTAGCTTCTACTTCTGACATAGACTGAATGAGAAAACTTGGACAAGTCATTAAGGCCCTCTTTGTTCTAGCTAACTCTAAGACAATAAACTGTAGAAAAGGTATTGATTAACAATGATAAAGGGAGTTCTTCGCCTGGGAGTTTCTTCTGTTTATGAAATTCCCTTTCTCCATCCTTGTCCTTTTACTAAGTAGACCCCGGGAATCTATACAAAGCCAATTTTGTCCTCCAAATTGAGCATAAAAAAACAAAGACACTCTCATTGGAGACCAAAAGGGATGGATGGAATATATTCTTACCAAACCTTCACCCAAAGTTTTTCATTTAATTTAAATTCATAAATTCATGTCAATATCAAGGAATTTTTCTAGAATTTCACTTAATTGGATAATCATATGGATATTGATGTGTGAGATGATTCAGCCTCTTATTGTCAAATATCTTGCTCACATAGAGAGGAAGGCCCTTTCCTAAAGGACCTGAGAATCATTCTCCACCACTTCAATCCAGTTACAAATGCCATGAGGTCCTTTTCACATTTCAGGAGTCCCAAAATAGTGATGCAAGTGTAACATAAGTGAGGGTATATAAACATTCAGACACACCTAACATCCATTTTCCTATAATACCCCAAGAAGTGAATTTTTTCTTTTATTCTTGGAATGCCTCCACTCAAGTTGACTAATCGTGAAAACAGCCTTCATTTGGTTCCTGGAAAATATATAGTTTTAAAATGTATGCAAATCCCTGATCTGCTACATACTTTTCCTATTCTTGTTCCATAAAATAAAGTAGTCAAGAAGTACTTGACCAACTTATATACCACATGTTCTGGCCTGGTATAGAAAATTATAATCTACTGATTGGACCTCTCTTGGGGAGTGTTAGCTGTGTTTGAGAAAGGATAATTCTAGCAGGTTTGCCTGGGTGGATTGAAAGGGGCAGTGACTTGAGATAAAGAAAGTAGGGAGAAGGCCATTTATGATCATCCACTTAGGAGATAATATGCATGTAGGCTACATAAGAACCAAAATCTTCAATTCAATTATATTGCATTCAACAAGGAATTTTTAGTGTCTTCTATGAAATCAGCACCACTCTCAGTCCTAGTAACACTGTGTAAAAGATAAAAAGAAGATAAAAGATAAGCATAGACTTGTCCTAAACTAGGAAGAATGAATAAAAATACGTAATTGCAACAGCAGAGGTGGTATGCTTATTAACTTTGAAAAGAAGAAAAGGAAAATATCATATTGCTCATGAGTATCAGTAGGAGACAATGGATGCTGCTGTCAATTTCAGCCATGAAGACAAATTTCTGTAATGTCATTTTGGCAGGATTAATCATCTTTCACTTAATTCTGTGTAGCTGTTTTCCTGAGCATCCTTACAAATAAAAATATGGTTTTCCTTCAGATGTGCAACCATTAGTTTCCTGGGCCGTGGAAAAACAGAGTTTTTCAAATGTGGGACCCTACATGGAAGATATGTGAGTATTTTCAACCCAGGAAGAAAAAAAATGATATCTCTATGTGAAGTACAAGTTTTGGGAAAAGCATCAGATTCTCTCCTTCGTGATCTCCTATCAGAGAGTTTTATATCCTGGCCTGTATCACCCAAGGCTAGGAATGACACAGATTCAACTGGTAAGTATTCTTTCCTCATAATAGGAACATCAATGATATAATTATTCCTTCTGTAAAACATTCATAAGTAAGATTTTATGATTCATGTAAAGCCAGAGATCTCAATCTAGGATATAGAAATTTGTTTTTAAAGATATTTTGAAAATAAAATATCAATATATTTGACTTGCTTTGAAATCCTATATATTATGCTTTTTTGCATTTAAAAATATTATTCTGAGAAGAGGTCCATAGATTGTCCAGACTTCTCCTATTCCCTTGCTAAACTCTTTTGCCATTGCTGTCATCCATTACAGTTTTGCCCTTTGTTATCATCCAACACCTCTCCCCACCTTCATTGGTACTTTGTCATTATTCTTCAGGCTTCTTAACTGTGATCTGCTGGGCTCTGCCCAACTTTTACTCCCCACTGTTAAAAAATATTACTAACCTTTTGAGTAAGACTCCTTGACCTCCATATCTTATGTCCTTATGTCTTCACTTCAACCATCAAAACTTCATAATTTCTGTAAAATTGGTTAACAAAAGGGATTTTGAGTTTTCCTTGAAACTTCTATAATGTACCCTCCCAAAGCAAGGTCCCAACAAGCTTTTAGTTATTATATGAGTGACTGAATTTTTTTCAGCTTCCATGGATCAGAATGATTTAAATCTTTCTTCTCAGTCTTCACACCTCACTATGAGTCTTTCTGAGTATAGAGATAATAAAGACAAATCCCTTTTAATTCAGCGATACCCTTTGTCCTCCCCAGTAATTATTCCCCACCATGAAAATGGCTTTAAAGTACGTATTACAAAAACTTTCAGAAGTCGCAGAAAAACAATGGTGACTATTTTAGATATTATCACAGATCCTTCAACCCTTCACATGCTCTTCTGCAGATCACTGGAGAAATACTTTAAGGTTCAATTAAATCACATTAGGCAGGGGGAAATACCAATTCCTAATCACTCCTACATCCAGATTTGTGAAGCTAAGATATCTCTTTTGACATCTAAAATGGTTAGTTTTGGAATAAGTGAAAGCACACATTACATATCAGGCAAAGATCACATGAAACTAGTAATGTCTGTTAGGGTTACTAGTTCCCCCCAAAGAAGTGCATGCTGAAAATAGAAGCAGATTCAAGAAAAGTTTAAATATATACTAAAGTGACACATGCAAAATGCATTATGAAGTTAAACTCAGAAATTCTGAGGAAAAATCCAGTCTTTGAGGATGATTTGTAGCTCAACCATGTCTTTCCACAACATTCCACTGGTTGCTCCTGTCAGGAACAGAGACCTGGGAAAGATGTGATGGACAATCAGAAGAGATCCTGAGAAAAGGTCTAAGGCACACCTGAGACCTTATTTCTGTATCTGCCAATCTTTTTTTACATGAACCTCCCATGAAGATTTAAATGGAACTTGATACTTTAACTCAGGTTCATTATTTTTTTCATCTATTCTGATTCAATTTATCCACTTTAAGAAAATTAATAGTGATATTAATATTAATTAATTAAATAATATTTAATTAATTAGTCTAATTAATTAAATGATATTAATAGTGATGTTAATGGAGTTGAGGTCCAGCATCAAATGATGAGGTTGGGCATCAAATGTTGGGGTTCAGTCACATGACTAATTCACCATGGCTTTCTCATTGCCAAAAGGTCTCTTTATTTATGAGAAGAGGTTACTGACACAGATGAAGAAGTGAAATAGTCACTAGGAGGGTGAATATGAAGTAGAGTTGGGAAAGCATATAATTAGCAAGGAAAGGGGTTTTAACAATTAACAAAGGAAAAGACAAGTTCCCTAGTAAAACTCACAATTAACCAGGAGAAAGGGAATATGCCATGATTTAGGAGTACACCATTGGCTGACGAGCTAAATCCATAGCGGAGTTTAGCACCCTAAAAGAATTAGCTATAATAAGGAGAAAGACTCCACGAGGCATGGGGGAAGGGGTGAGAAGAAAGACACCAAGAAGCAGGACACCAGTAGCCTACCCCAATAGGGAATCAACAAAGATGGCAGGCCAAGGACAGATTTATTGGGGAAATTGAACCTTGGGGGCTTGACATTATAATTTGGCTTTCTAATTGGATAAAGACCTCCACAGTAATGGAACTGTAAAGCTGAGCAGTTGATAAATCTTTTGGAAGAAGAATGGTATTTTTAATTATAAGTAATATCACAACATAAGCCATATAAGGATAAATACTGATTCTGATTGTAGATGAATGGTTTAAATAACAAGCATTCCTTTTGTCCATGGAATCATTCCAGTAAAAAAGTCATGAGATCTACAAAAGAGGCAATGTGGATCAAAGAATAGTATTTTCATCAGGTTTTGTTTTGTTTTGTTTTCTTTCTAATGGTTTTTTCCCTTTTAATCAGATTTTTCTTGCATAATATAACAAATATGGAAATGTGTTTAAAGGGATTGCACGTATTTAACCTATATCAGATTACTTACTATCTTGGGGAGGGAGAAGTGGGGAGAAGAGAGAGAAAAATCTGGGACACAAAGATTTGCAAAGGTGAATGTTGAAAACTATCTTTACATGTATTTGGAAAAATAAAATGCTATTGAAGGGAAAGTCCTAAAATCTGAGATATAGAGCTTAAAAACCCTTGAGAAAACATAAACCAGCTCAGTTCTCTTATGTTGAGGATGAAGAAAATGAATCTATAAAAGATGAAGAGCCTTGCCCAAGATCACACACATAATGTTAGAAATGGGACTTGAGCTCAGCTCTAAATTTAGAGCCAGCCATTTTTGCACTATACTTTGCTGGCCTGCAGAGTTGCCTCGCAGATTTTACTTTCCTGATGTCTAACATCTGCCCTACATTGTTCATCATCACAGGTTTAAAACAGCTAAAAGGAGTACAAACAACTCAGTCCAGTATCTACATTTCCCATCAATTTCCCGACAAACCAATGGATGGATCTAGTCAAAGTGGTCATTGTGTTCAAACACTGCAAGAGACTGACCCCTGGTGGCTGGCAGATTTGGGTTCTACACAAGCTATAGATTCTGTGTCAATCACCAGTCGAAAAGATTGCTGTAGGGAACAGATAAATGGAGCCATGATTTTGGTGGGAGACTCACCTTATTGGGGTGGAATATTCAATGCAAGGTATGAAATTAAGCTTTATCTTTTGTTTTGCATAACTGCACATGTACAATCTATGTCAATTTGCTTACCTTCTCAATGAGGTAGGGTAGTGAGGTAGGAAGGGAGAGAATCTGGAACTCAAAGTTTAAAAATTAATATTAAAAATTGTTTTTACATGTAACTGAGGAAAAATACTAAATAAATAGAAATAGATTTATCATTTGAAAGCTGGAGGGATGGTAATATATTTCTGTGAAACTTTTCAAATCTATTATTTTTGAGAACAAATTTGCACATCTGTGTAAATGAATATCAAAAGGATAAACTTTCCATAATGTCAATCTTTAGCAATGATCACATTGGCAGGAAGCCTTTTTTAATTTTGAGTCATGGTAATACAAGGGGATAAATTATTCATCTTCAGCTGTCCTCCTGAGTAGCCTATATTCAATCACCACAAAACTTTCACAATTGTCAATATTGTTTCTTTCCAGATGTGCAATTATTCATTCCCTGGGCCAAGGAATGACACAGATTTTCAATTGTGGAAAAAAGAAAGGAAGATATGTAACAATCCTTCATCTGGGAAATCATCAGGTTTTATCATTTTGTGATGTGAAAATCTCTGGGAAAACCTGGGGTTTTTTTTCTTTTGCTAATGACGACCAAAAGAAAACCAGAAGTGTTGAATCTTCAGTTACATCTTATAATTTTGATCATACAGAGAACAACTTTGGTGAGTCTATTTTCTTCACCACAATGAATCAGTGACAATTTTATGATATTCTTTCTTCAGAGTTATGTATGGCCAAGGGAACATTCCTTAGAAGCTTTTTTTTAAGTATGTTGTCTTCTAATGTTACTTCTTCAAACTTTCTTCCTTTAAAAATTATTTGCAGTCCTCACTTACCTTGCTCTGTATTTTTAATTTCTCTACTTATTTCTATATTCTCTTTTTCTACCCTTTTCAATATTCATATCCAGCTCATAAGCTGTACACAAACCCTGTTTTTCAAGTTAGCTCTCAAAAAGAACTTTGAATTGTGACAAAGATTGTGAGGAGGCACCAGCAGCTTATCAAAAGCATAAAGAATTTAATGGACCTTTTCTTTTACATTTTAAATAATTAGATATTTTTAACCATCTCTAAATATGATCTCAATATTTTTAGTCCTTTTGGGAAATTTTGTCTGGGATACAATACATAGAACTGTTTGGAATTGACTCATTTATCCTATAAGTTTGCTATAAAAGGACCTATGTTCCCTTTAGCAAAAGGATGAGTTTAAAATGTACATATAAGTGATGTTTCAGTTGGTTAGAAATAACTACTCCAGTTCAGTTCATTCTATCCAAAATTTTTCCTCATTTTCCCATATTATTTAGACCACAGTTACCAGGAGCTTTAAATCAATGCTTATGATAGCCCTCTGACATTGCTTGCTTGGATGGAAAGCTTCCAATCTCCTACATCATTTTGAAGCTCACCTTAGCATCACTCTAATGTGCACAGGTAGCCTGTTACTGTTTTCAGAAACTATGCAATCAAAGAAACAGAAAATGGTGTTTGAACCATAAGCCAGATATCTACAAGCTAAGTAAAATGGGGAACTGATTCTACTCTACAAACCACAATGTGAGCTTAATTTTCTCATTTCCACATATCTGTTTAAAAGAAGAGCAGCTATGTGTCATAGTGAATAGAACACTAGGTCTGAAGTCTGGAAGACCTGAGTTCAAATCCAGCCTCAGACACCTATTAGCTATATGACCTTAGGTAACTGTTTTCCAGAGTTTCCTTATCTGGAAAATGAGCTGGAGAAGGAATAGCAAACCATTCTAGCATCTTTGCCAAGAAAACCTTAAATGGAATCATGAAGAGTTAAAAACAATTGACAAGATAATAGAAGATTAATTGAATTCTGTTACAAATTCATAAAAATGAGAATGACACATATTAGTAACATCAGGGGGATGTTGGCTGGGTGTTTTATTCCCTCTTTAAAACAGTGCTTCTTTTGTCCCTAGGTGGAGGGGACAACTGCATTCTAGTGACAGATCTTTGATAGGATGGCTGATCCATTTCTACCCTCACATATCTCATTATTTCAGCTCCAGTGCTATCAAGAGGGAAACCTGCCTTCCAGTCCAGCATCTTCAGTCCTTCTGGGTCTCCAGACAGAGCTGTGGACGGGTCTCTACAAGGTGATTTTGAAAAAGGCACCTGTATTCAAACACACCAAGAGAATAACCCCTGGTGGATGGTAGATTTGGGTTCCACACAAACTGTGAAATCTGTAGCAATCACCCCCCGAAAAGATTGCTGTACTGAAGAACTCCGAGGGGCACTGATCCTAGTAGGGGACTCACCTATTCATGGTGGCATATTGAATACCAGGTATGAATCTAAGTTTTATCTTTTGAAATTAAGGTGAAATAATATTTAAGGTATTTTACAAATTTTAAACCAGTCTATAAATGTTGTGTCTTAGATAACATAATTAAAAGCTGGTGTTATAGTTAAGGTTGAGTAGATGAGCAGGTCCTGAGAAATGAGCAGATGAAGAAATTGGGACATTAGTATATTTGAGAATGTTAAAGGGCTTGAGTTTTAGTAGTAGAAAAGACTGTGATCCAGGCACTGAACTCGCTAAGGAAATAAAAGAATGCGTTGAAGGTGGAAAGATAATGGTCACCAATATCTGGAGTGAATGATAACCTTAAATAGCATGCACCTCAATTGAGAAGCACCCCAAAAAAGAGGCTAGAAATAGAAGTGAGGAGCCAGGAGCATCCTAATTTCCTTCATACCCTACAACCACTAAGTTGTAGGGTATGAGTGAAAATATAACTGGTATTGGGAAGCTACGTCAGAGAAGCAATGTCATGAGGATAGAGTTGTGTGAAAAAATGGAAGAGGAAAGGAGTCAGAAATGAGTTTTAAGAGGAGAGAAAGTTTGTTCATAATGGGGCTAGCCTTTGAGAGAGCACAATAGGAAGAGAGAGATCTGGAATAAGATATTGAGGAAGAAATTAGTGGGAATGAAGAAAGGAGTTTGTACAATGACAGAGCTTCAGAATCATTGGGACTATGAGAACGTGGTGGTGAGAAGGGAGAACTATGCTACCTTTTGCATGAGTCTAGAAATGGAGTATTAGTAGATGGAAAGGAACCCTTTGAAAAAGTCGGTGATTAAACTTTTTTAAGGTCCTCCTTCAAGAATCAAATTCATGTTGTTCAGTGAAGAAGGCCATATACACGCAGAGAGAGGGATGTGAAATGTGGACTACAACATAACATTTTCATGTTCTCTATTGAGGTTTGCTTGCATTGTATTTCCTTTATTGGATTATTCTTTCTTATAGATACGATTTCTCCTGAACAAAAAAATGATGTGTGGCAATAACTATACATATATTCGATTTAAGTATTCTAACATAATTATCATGTAGTGGATATCCTGCTATCTAAGGGAGAGGTGGGGAGTAGGGGGTGGGGGAAATTTGTAACAGAAAGCTTTGTAAGGGTTAATGTTTAGGAATTACCCATACATATGTTTTGCAAATAAAAAGTATTAATAAAAAAAAGAATCAAATTCATGGCAGGTAGTGACATTGTGCCCTGTAAAGCTCAGAAGCCCTACTTTAAAGAGGTAATATTAGGTGACGATATGTCCCAGAAGGATCAGGTCAGGAGACTGGAGATGGCAGCAAGACGTGGGTCTGGTATGGAGATGGCTCCTGAAACCTTGAAGAAGCCCAGTGAAGAATTAATCCCAGGCTGACACTGGGAAAGCCATAGTGACAGTATTATTTCTACTTCATCTCAATTTTAAAAGCATTTAACATGTGCATCGTTTTAAGATGGATGCAAGAAACACAAAAACAAAAAACAAACAAAAAAAGTTCCTGATGTTAAAGAACTTCTGTTTTAAACCACCAGGTGGTGCTGCTGACATTTATTGGTTTTAGTCCTAAAGAGACAGATGGCATCTGTAGGATGGCATCTTGACTTCCAATTGAATTGCATTTGAGTGAGACAGAGCTGTGCAAAGCCCTCAGCCTGCCTCTCTCCTCCCCAGTCCTCCAATGGCAATACCTGGGTCAGGACAGATGGAGATAGCCCCAAAGCTAAAGTCTTTCCCCAGTCTGTTTGTCTGAGGCAAAACCCATTCCTAATTAAAAGCTGATAAGAATTAAGGCAAACTGAGGGTCGTCCCATCCCAGACTGATCCTTCTGTGAAGGCAAACTAAGCCATCCTTTGCAGCTAACATTGCTCTGTCAGGAAGGCTCCCAGGTGAGTGAGTTATGGCTCACTTGTGTTAGTTCATCCATCAGTTGGAAGTGCTTGGGCAGTGTCTCTTTCCCTGTGGATCCCAGAAAGTGAAGTAGCTCTTCCTCTGCCTGGGCATCCATACTATCTCAATATCTACAAACAGTGAATGAGTGTGCATTTTCCCAATTCAAAGTAGTTCTTGAGCTGCCATGGCTGGTAACTCCCACTTCTTCCTGGATATGCTGTATCACTGAGTGCATTGTGCACCCATTATAAATTGGGGTTATGGGGCAGCTAGGTGGCGCAATGGATAGAGCACCAGCCCTGAAGTCAGGAGGACCTGAGTTCAAATGTGACCTCAGACACTTAACACTCCTAGCTGTATAACCCTAGGAAAGTCAGTTGACCCTAATTGACAGCAAAAAATTAATAATAATAATAATTTTAGATAGATGATAGATAAATGTATGAATGATAAATGAATGGGGGTCATTTCTCACAGAAGAAACAGAACATACTTAACTTTATAAATTGTTCTACCCTCAGCATTGACCCAATAAAGACAATAAAATACTGCATAATAGCTATTGGCTACTGTGCTCCTGCAGTCTTTTCCAGAATTCTGGATCGTACATGAGCTGTTGTGAATTCCAAAGTCCTAGAGATGGCATATTTACCACTCAGACGTTGAATCAAGACTCAAGGACTTTGGAGCTGAGACCTTTCACAGCATTAGATTTAGATATCCTCAACATCCAACGAACTTAGAAGGGAGAAAGAGGCTTTCTTTAAGAGTAATTTTTTTCCCATTTGGTGCTTAACCAATAGTTGGAATTTCCAAGTTGTTCCTATAGCTAGTTGATCATGATGATCCATTCAGTCTAGTCTTGCAAAGGAGAAACTCATCTCATGAGAGTCTGTATCTCTCTGACTTTGGCATTTTTATAATAAAATAAAAAGTTTTATAATAAAAATAGCATTCATATAGGGTCTTAGGCTTTACAATGTTCTATGTAAACATTCTTTTAGTCTTTTAGTCTTAAGGATTTAAGTCTTTTAGTCTTACAATCCTCTAAGTAAGTGTTATTATATAGATGAAGAAACTCGGATTGAGTGAGAATAAGTGACTGTTCCAGGGACACACAGCCAGTAAGTGTTTTTAATAGGATTCATACTGAAGTCTTTTTGATTCCAATTATAGCACTCCCTTCACTGAGCTGCCCAGGCACCTTACCTGCTATTTGAGGTTACTCTGTCCTAAGGGCTAAATCTTATTATTTCATTTTGCAACTTCCCCACTCAGGAGCTGAAGCCTCTATTCTCCATACAATAAGGAAGGAGCCAGAGAAGAGAATGTTGGGGAAGGAGGGCTACACATTCTCCTGGGGCTATATAATGTATGAACTGATAACAAAGAATTAGACAGTGGGCTGAGGTAGAGACCACTAAGGATTAGGGAAGTCAGGGAATCTTTATCATAGAAGGTGTCACCAGAACTGAGCTTTAGGAAAAACTAAGGATCCTTAGAAGCTAAAGTGAGCAAGGATGGCATTCCCTACCCACAAGATACTGTGTGCAAAGTCTTAGAGAGAGGAGATGGGATGCCAGCTTTATGGAACAGCAAGCAGATCTGATGAAGTGGATTGTCAGGTACATAGAGGGAAGTCATAATATGAAATAAGTTTGGAGATGTATGCTAAATTCAACCTGGGAAAATATTTTAAATGCTGAGCTGAGGAGTTTATAGTTCATCCTAAGAATAATAGCCGGATATCCACTGAAGAGTCTTGGTCATTCATTCTGTAAACTCATTTTTTTTTAATTGGGGATTTGGGGATATGGGTTATGAAGGTTACAATAACATACTATGGATTCATATTAAACTTACAAGACATAAAAACCCTGCATCTTTTATGCATAAACCAAATTTGCTTCCTCCATTCTGTATTTATATAGTTGATTATTTGGACCCAAAATATAGGGCTTTATACATTCATTCAATTTCATTTTCTTAGCTTTGACTTACTTAATCTTTGCATCTATGAAATTCACTGGGGCACCATTAATTATATAATGTCCACATTTTGCATAGTTGATAACCATGTCTTCTTCATACCATTTGCCAATTTGATAAACATTTTATTTATAACCTAATTCACCAAACTGATAAAGATTTTATTTATGCAAATGTTTTAGTTCTATGT
The DNA here is from genome assembly GCA_023553655.1 of Myrmecobius fasciatus. Lineage (NCBI taxonomy): Eukaryota > Metazoa > Chordata > Mammalia > Dasyuromorphia > Myrmecobiidae > Myrmecobius > Myrmecobius fasciatus. Next base: position 974,834 of record JAJPUD010000076.1, on the reverse strand, counting down.
AATAATAATTATCTTTTTCATATCTTATCTAAGATATTAATCTCTTAATAATTCTCTCTTTAACTCTCAATGTAAAAAGTATCTTCCCTCATTCTCCTTTAATTTTTTTTTAACGATGTGACCTTTTATATTCAGGTCAAGTATCCACTTGGACCTTATTATGATGCCTGCTATAAACTCTGGATCTAAATATAATTTCTGCCAATTTATTTTCAAGTTTTTCCAGCAGTTCTTGTAAAATAGAAAATCCTTCATTTAGTAATTTATGTCCTTGGTTTTTATCCAATACTTGAATATTATTTTCAATTGTTAGTTTCTTGCCTAACTAGTTCATTCTGCTGATCTACTATAGAGTTTTTTTTTAATAACTGTGTCATTTATCCTATAGTTTGAGGTCTAAATGCCTTGCTCCTTTCATTTATATTTTTCCTCATTATTTCCCTTGAGATCCCAGACTTGTTACCCTTTAAAATGAATTTTATTATTGTTTTTTTATTTCTACAAAGTATCATCTTCATGACTTCATAGGATGAGCATGAAATCTATAAATTTATGTTGTATTGTAAGTTTTATTATTTTAGCTTATTCCAACCACAAGTTGCTTTTTAAAAATGATTTGTAATTGTCACATTCTCTTTTATTTTTGTAAAAAGCCTTTTTGTAGTTGTATTTATATAACATATTCTCTCTCTCTCTCTCTCTCTCTCTCTCAATTTTCTGCAATATCCTCTTAGCAAGCCTTTTTATTGTTCCAAATAAATAAATAGGTTTGAATGTTGCTCTGAAACACAATTCAGGGGCAGCTGGATAACATTATGGATAGCATACCAGTCCGGGAGTCAGGGAATTCCTGAATTCAAATCCTGCTTCAGACACTTGATATTTATTAGCTTTGTTACCCTGCAAGTCATTTAACTCCAAATGCCTCAAAAACAAAGAGAAAGAGGGATAGAGGGAGGAAGGAAAGAAACCATTTTAAATTAAGTAGGAATAGAAATTAATCATCTACTGATTTCTATCTAAGCTGTTTTCAATAAGCATGAACATCCTTACAAATACAAATATGGTTTGCCTTTAGATGTGCAGTCATTGGCTCCTTAAATCATGAAAAATCAGAGATTTTCAAATGTGAGATGATTCGAGGAAGATATGTGAGTATTTTCAACCTAGGAAGAGAAAAAACGATATCTCTGTGTGAAGTACGAGTCTTTGGGAAAGCATCAGATTCTAATCCTCCTGGTCACCTGTCATTCAAAACTAATTTTGAGCTTCCATCATCCCAGCCTCATAATGCCATGGGTTCACCTGGTAAGTATATTTTCTTAATTAGAGGAATTTAAATAATATTATCTGTAAACACTGTAAAACACTCATGGTTGAAAATATGATTGTATTAAAGTCAGGGTTCTTAACTAGGGGTTTGTGACATTATTATAATATTTTTAACTATATTTCAGCATAATTGATTTCCTTTTTAATCCTATACATTTTATTTTACAATTTAAAAAACATTATCTTGAGAAGGTGTCCATGAGTTTCTCCACACTACCAAGGGAGACCGTGACATAAAAAGCGCTAAGAATTTCAGACATAAAGGAAGAAGCTTAGAAGGGACCATAAAAACCATCTCTCCTTCTTGTGCATCCTGCCAAAGATATATTTTCTAATCTCCAAATATAAAGTTGACTTGTTTTGATCTTTTAGAACATTTAATTCTTCGATGCTATGGAAAACTCAGGATATTATCAATCCATCTCTAAGACCAGATCACCGTTGTCAAAATAGCATAACTGAGACCAATATTCCAGGCAGGGGTGAATGAACAATAGGTGAAGGCCTAGGGTAATAGTCACAGTGAGATACTTCAAACCTGGCCACTAAAGTAACTATCTGTTTTTGCTTTTATGCTAATCTGCTACCCTTAACTTGGTAAAGCACATTTTGAAATCTAGTAGAACTACTCTAATTTCATTCATTTTTTCATAATGCTCTTTGATTTTCTTCCCCATCTAGTTTTCCAAATGAATCCTGTTATGAGTTTCCCCTCTCTTATTTTTTTCTCTCTTCTTCTTACTCTGCCTTGCATCGCTTGGATTTTTTTTCCTTCACTTCTTCCTATTCATTCTTCATATTGTACTAAATTATTTGCCTCCTCTCATATCATCAATTATCATCCTTATATCTCTTTCTCTGTCTCTGTCTGTCTCTGTATGTCTGTCTGTCTCTGTCTGTCTCTCTGTCTGTTTGTCTCTCTCTCTCTCTCTCTTTCTCTCCTCTCCCTCCCTCTCTCTCTCCTCTTCTTCCCCTCCCCTCATTCTCACTAACACACACACTCATTCATTCATTCATTCATTTTTCCCCCAAGACATGTCTTTGACCAACACCTAGAATAGTGCCACAGGGTGAAATAAAATGACACTACTTGGGAAGTAACATACCTCACCTTTTAAAAGCCTATCTTAGGAACATGCACAATTATATTAACTTGACTCCATGCCAGAACAAAGGCCTCTTAGTGGGGACTATAAATGAGGCAAGAAGACCCACTACATCTAATTTTGCCCAGAGAGTCCTTTTTAGGGAGACCAAAGAGGGAAGAAGGACTTACCTCAACTTTCCTGAGTCACGTCAGCACAATATAATAGAGGTAGTATGGTGTGGAGTAGAGAACATTGGATTTGGGATCAGAGGGCCTGGGTTCAATTCCTACTTCAGAAACTTAATTAGTTTCTTGGCATTATCCTCTATGTGCATCTATCCTCTATGAGGGCCTTCAAAGTCTCTTCTCACTTTAAACCTTCCATCTCATGATATCATCTTCTAACAAGGATGTGAATGAAGTTCACAGACCATTGACCTGTAATCCAAAGCTCTCCCCACATGACCAGACCCCCCTTTTTAGCACACATTTCTCTGAACACATCCTTTACTCTAGTTCTTCAAAATCTCTATGATCTGGGTCTATGAACATGTAAAAATGATGTATTTCCTATCAAGTTTACAGGAAATGAGACAAAAACAAAAGTTATTACTATGCACATATCATAAATACATCAGGTTCCCCAAAGGGAATCCAAGACATTCAAGAAGCGAAAGATAATTTGCAGGTAGGGGATCAAGGAATGCTTCAGAAAGGATATACTGAGCCCTCAAAGAAAGGAATGGTTCTAGTGGTGGAGAAGGGATGGCAAGTTTTAAACCAAATTCTGATACACACACAAACAGCTGTTAGCTGGGAAGCACATGAGCATTTTGTAAAGCTCTTTCCTTAGTTCTGCTAAAGAGGATCTGCACTTCTTACTGGCTCACGGCTAATTCACAATCACCAATGCCAGTCTCTTCTTTCCTTTCAGCTACATTGGTATCGAGGGGGAAACCAGCCTTCCAGTCTAGCATCTTCAATCCTTTAGGGTCTCCAGAGAGAGCTGTGGATGGGTTTCTATTTAGTGACTTCAAAAAAGGTTCTTGTATGCAAACTAACCTAGAGAATGATCCATGGTGGATGGTAGATCTGGGCTCAATACACATTGTGGAATCTGTGTCAATCACCAGCCGAAGAGATTGTTGCTCTGAACTGATGCATGGAGCTAGGATCCTGGTTGGAGAATCCCAGTATCTGGATAGCAGGTTGAATCCCAGGTAAATGATTTGCTAACCAGGAAGCCCGGGGTTTTAATGCAACAACCGGAATGAAGAATTGAATCAATTAGCTATATAAATCAAGTATTTAACCCTTTTCTCACAGTGAGTGAGATGTGTGAGATCTCACAGTGTGAGATGTACCAAATAACTTGAGTATGAGGGTATTTTTTCTGAATTCTCATTTCATGAATCCATGACAATAAATTGAATGTGAGTATGATGCCATTGATATTGAATTTATGATTACTTCAGAAAATGTTTCTTTTCCCTCCCCCCACTTGAATATGTTTATTCATTCAACAAATATCCAAGTATAAAGCACTATTCTAGGTTTAGTGGGCCATCTAGTAAAATAAAAAGATAGATTTTTGCTGATTAATATATAGATACACATGTAGATATACATATATAAATATTTTTAAAAGATTATCCCAGTAAATGTGTTACTCAAGGCTTAGAGGAGAAAATGAAATCTAAAAGAGATCTATGGCAATAATACAGTTGTAAGTCATAAAATAAGCAGTTTGTATTCAGATGGTGCCTAAATAAGAATAGACAAGAATAAATATGTTCAATTTAATTATATTCAGCAAATATTTTTATATTTTGTAAGTGCTTACAATGTTCAAAGCACTGTGTCAAGTGAAAACAACATAAAGAAAAAGTAAATAAAGTAATCCCTACTCCCATTAGATTGTGAACTCCTTGAGAATAAGGATTGAGTTTTTTTGTTGTTTTTATTGAGAATTTTTTGCCTTTTTTTATCCCCAGTGCTGGTATAGTTCCTGGCATGCATTAAGCACTTCCTATACTCTAGTTGACTGAATATCCTCAAGAAGCTTTTATTATTCTTTTGGGAAAATTAATATGTACACAGACTAATATGCAATATTATGCAATAATATGAAAATGCAAAAGTAATTTTCAAAGTGCGGAGAAGAGCACTAACTAGAAGCATGGGAAAGACCTCATATAGCAAGGGGGAATGAGCTGAGGTTTGAAGAGAACTAAAAGTGAAGTGGGGGAAATGAGCATTCCAGGCATGGAGGAAGCCCAAAAAGAGAAAATGAAATGTTACTTAGAAGGAACAACATAGAAGTCAAGTTGGTTGGAGCATAGAATATGTGAGTTGTCACATAAAATCAATCTGCAAATATAGTTTATAAAAGAAAAACTGTTATTGTTATAGATCCATAGACTGGATGCCTGATGGGTCATATTAAAATGGAAGATGAAGAAAAGGTGTCATCAAAGATTACTGTTGTTGTGCATGTTGAGGAATAAGAAGGATGCTAGAAACAAAGTCAAGGAGGAGAATAAGCTGTTCATTACATAAATGTTCAAAAATTGACTTTATTAAAGTCAATTCTTTTTAGCATTTTCAGGTGATAAATGGAGCAAAAATCTTAGCCAGAGAAATCTTACAAAAATGAATGAATGGTTGCTATCTATAGAAGTCTCTTCTTCTTATGACCCTCTTTTTACTCTGCTTTCTCTCACTGCAATAACTTCACAAATAAGGATGTATTTTCTATTCAGATGTGCTATTGTTCCTGCCATGATACCTGGGAAAACTGAGTCTTTCTCCTGTGGGTCAATGAAAGGAAGATATGTGACCATCACCATTCCTGGCAAAGGAAAGCTCTTAACTATGTGCGAAGTACAAGTCTTTGGGAAAGCATTGAAAGGTCTCGGGCTTTGGGAACAAATCTTCCATTCAGGTATGTAGTCTCTTCAATAAACACACCTAGCACACCTATTGATTCTCCAATGATATACTCTAGATGCTATTTTCCAAATGATATCCTCTCATTACTAGATTTATTTGGGGAAATGAGATCAGTGATGTCACAAAGTTCTTCCCATAAACCTTTAATGGTTCAGGAAAATATCCATAAGGCATTGAAAATATATTTTTCCTAATATTGATCATTTTTCTGTCAGAAAATTCTCTTTGATATTTATCCCTTCTAACCTACCTTTGTCTCTACCTTCCATCTTTCTTTCTCCTTCCTCACTTCTTTCTCTTTTCCCAGTATTTTTTTGTTCATCATTACTCTTTTGTGGGTTTTTTTTTTATATCACTGAACCAAAGATATTCAATTTCTAGTCATCTTCATTACACTGACTTCAGGCAGTTGGGAATTTTCATCTTTGGCCAATTCATGAATGCTGGCCCCATCATTTCTCTAGTTCACCCCATCCTTAATTCCAGTTCAATCTAGTTTCATGACAGTTTTCAGTGTAAGGGATTTTTAACTAGGCAATGCAATTTGATTGCAGAATTTGGAACAAGTCTGACGCTCAAAATGCCTAGTGGTGCTACCTTAATCATATACCAATGGACATTTTTGTCAGACTGGTCCTGAAATTCTATTGGTATAAAACCTCCAGATAGGGAAACGCCATCTACTAAGGCATATCATTGCCTGCTGTGCAGTAGATTTGACCAGAATATCAATAATGAGTCACAGAACCATTATTTATTGGAGGTGATATTTAAACCCTGGAGCTTTCTGATTCTGAGGGCAGTGACATTTGGTATCACCAGTTAGGATACTCTTAGAGGCATGCTGGCTTTTTTAAAAAATGCACTCTTTTAAATTTAATTTGTATTATTAATATTTTCTCCTTCATTTTCTTAAGTTTAGATAACAAAATAATGAATTTATATAATTATATATTATATATGCTATATAATTATATAATAAATAAATATAATCCTAGTTTTATATTCTCTGGTTCCAGAGGCTAAATGTTCCCACGGACGATTGGTTCTAGCAAGCTGGTGTGAGCTGGTTTCAGAACAACCTTGAAACACAGCTAATCCTCAAAAATAAACATTCTAGGTTCCATTGTGTCAGTTCTCTATATGTCTTGGTAGAATGGAATAGTAACCACCTTCCAATATCCTTCTGTATCACCATCTTTCTTTCAGATAGACTTGCAGGCAATTTGTATAAATGATGGTATGAACCAAACCTGATTCAAGCCAATTTAGTTGTTCAGACTTGGGATCAGAATGAAATGAGACATTCACTCATAGACTTTATACTATTTAATAAAAATGTTTTATTAACATTACAAATTATAGATACAGTATTGATTCAGTTGGGTGCAGCTTCCATCATCTCTGAATTTGCCACAATGGCAGCCTGGTCAGAAGGGTATATAAATTCACAAGGGAATATCATCAGGATCAAAGAATCTGGACTTCTTCTGCAGTGGATTTTTTTATACATAAGTGATTGGCAACATCAACATTTCAAGCCTTAGTTCCCTGGACCATTTAAATCTTGAAGAGGGTCTCACTGGCTTTTCAGGAAAAAACTAGCCTCATTTACATGATACGGAATTTATAGTCCTTGTTCCTACCACATCATGTCCCCTATCATAAAAACGGAAATGGTGTTACTTTAGCATTACCTGTTCTTGCCAAAACAAGTTTGGTTTTTTTGAGACTACTGCTGCCTTTCAAGATGTTCCCTAACCATCATTTAATATATTATAGAATTTTATCAGCAACTGAAACTATTTGCTGACTTGTCATTTTTCAGGCATTATCCTTTTCCCTTTTCAAAAAAATCTGCAAAATCTTTATGCTTTTTCAGTCCTGTAGTATTCGTTCTCCTATTTATCACAGTTTTTCAAATGATACTAACAAAGACTCAATAATCACATCATCCAATTGTTTTAATTCTGAAGGATATAGTTCCTCTGGATATAAATTAATCAGAGAGTAAGTAGGTGTTCCTTTAGTAATTCCTTTCTTAATTTGGGGATAAATTCCTTATTGGCTAATTTTGTTCTGCACTTTCATGTTCAAAGGCCATACTCAGAATGAAAGAAAACCTGCCAAATTGAAGAATTAACTTTCTTTGCCTTTTCTCTGAGTTTAGTTGTCATCATTCCATCTTCCCCAAACAGTGATCTTATCCCTTCTTTAATTCTCTTCTTTTCCCCATTGTAGCTTTCTTTTAAAAAATCATTTTGATGACCTTAGTTTTTCTCACCAACCTGCTTATTGTAAGCATTAGCTCTTTTCCTGACATTCTTATGGGACCAGGCTAGACACTTCTATTGATCTTGTTACTTGACCTCTTTTATTTTCTTTGTTATTTTTTTAACCCCAAGTTGATCATTTGATTCCCTCTGAAGCTATATCATTTTAACATCTGCCCTTTTCCCTTCCCAATAGAATGTTCCGAGTACTGTGGTAGGCCCTGAGGATATAAATGTAAAAAACAAGCCCTACTCACAATATACTTGCATTCAAACAGGAGTGAAAGCAAGCATATATGAAAATATATACAACATAAGCATAAAAAATAAGTAATACAAATAAATGAAAAGTAATTAAATACAAAACAGTTTACATCATTTAGCAGGTTTGGGGATCAAGAAATACTTCATGACTATGCCCAAAAGACTATGAAACTACATACCCTTTGATCCAGAGGTCTCACTACTGGGTCTGTATCCCAAAGAGATCATAAAAGAGATGAAAGGACCCACATGTGCAAAAATGTTTGTACTACCTCTAGAAATTAGAATATGAATGGATGCCCATCAGCTGAGAAATAGCTGGATATGATATTTGAATGTAATGGAATATTATTGTTCTAAAAAAAATGATGAGCAGGTTGATTTCAGAAAAACTTGGAAAGACTTGCATGAACTGATATGAGTGAAGTGAGCAGAACCAGGAGAACATAGTACACAGTAACAGCAAGATTATGTGACCAACTATGATAGACTTAGCTCTTCTCAGTAATACATTAATCCAAGACAATTCTAATAGTCTTGGGATGGAAAATACCATCTGCATCCAGAGAAAGAATTAGGAAGACTGCAATTGAAACACTATTTTCACCTTTTGTTTTGTTTGCTTTTTCTTTCTCATAGTTTTTCCCTTTTGTTCTGAATTTTCTTGCACAACATGACTAATATGAAAATGTTTTAAATGAACACAATAAATAAATTGGTCTGTGTGTGTTTAAAAAAAGGAAAGAAAGAAAAAAGGCTCTATGTAGAAAACAGTGCTTTAAGATTCATCTTAAAGGAAAAAAGTCATTCTATAAGGAAGAGATTAGAAGGGAGCACATCCCAGGCATAAATGACAGCCTGGTACAAAGTCAAAGAGATGGGATATAGAAGTCCTATGGAAGGAACAGAAAGAAAGCCAGGTTGTTGGTTACAAAATGCAGGAAGGGGAGCAATGTCCAAAGAAGCTGGAAAAAATAAAAGGTAAATGAAATTTTTATTTTATCCCAGAAATTAGCAAAAGAAAATGGAGTTGGTTGAGTAGGGGAGTGACATGGTTAGGCCTGAGCATAAGGAAAGTTACTTGGACAGCAGCATCAGATGATGAGAATAGTACGTGTGAGTTCTTCTGGAGAACTAGGCTGGCTAACAGCTGGTGAAGTTTTGGGTTTTTCCCCAAATGAAGATTTTGTATTCTACTCACCTCATCAACAAGTTCACATCCAGAACCAACATCCTTTTACTCTTCTAACTGACATGTCTTACTAACTTGTCTGATTTATCTTGTTTTATCATCCTGCCATCTTTCTGAGTCTTTTTCTTGTTTTAGTTCTACTCCTCCCCTTCAAGTCTTTCTCTTCCTTCAATTTAACTTCTTCATATGAAGTTTTTTTTTCCTTTAGATCTTTCTTCCTAAATCCCCTGTTCTTCTCTTTGATTCCTCATCTTTCTTCAGATTGAATCCTTCTCCTTCTCCAACTCCTCAAGGCCTCCCAAATTTTAATCTCTATTTTCTTCCCAATTCCAAAGCTCTCCAAATTACCACTGTAATTTGTATTCCTCTATCTGAAATCAAGTCTTTCTCCTTTTATCTTCCATTATACCCCCAGTCACTCAAGTTAAACCTTTTCTTACATTTTGAAAGTTCTCTTTACTAAATATCTGAGAGCCTCATTTGAGAGAAAGAGCCACAGAAAATATTGCAAGTAGATTCTACACAATTTAGCAATTCTTGCTAAATTTAAATCTAAAACTTTCTTGAAATATAGCCTACATTAATTTCAGAATATTCAGAGGGAACTGGGTTATAGGAGGCAGCTAGATGGCAACAGTGAGCAAAGCACTGTACCTGAAGTCAGGAATACCTGAGTTCAAATCAATCTCCAACACTCACTAACTGTGTAGCCCTGAGCAAACCATTCAACCTTTATTTGCCTCAGTTTCCTCATATATAAAATGGGGATAATAATAATACTTAACTTTCAGGGTTGTTGTGAGAATCAAATGAGACAATGATTGTAATTAGCGCAGGGGTTGGCACATAATACTTATTGTCAGTGTTCATTTGTATTTTACTCTTTTATGACATTTGAAGGATTTTTTTGACAAAGATACTGGAGGAATTTGCCATTTCCTTCTCCAGATCATTTTATAGATGAGGGTACTGAGATAAAAAGTTAACGACTTGCCCAGCTAGTAAGTGTCTCAGGCCAGATTTGAACTCAGGAAAATGAGTCTTCCTGCCTCCAGGCCTGGAAATCTATCTACTGAGCCACCTAGCTGCCTTTAGCATTGTAGAAATGTTAGGTCTCGTTCCTTCCGGGGGTGGAGCCATGGTGGCGGAGATCAGACAGGATTCTCTGTAACCTCCTCTAACCTCCCCTCAAACCAACAAAATATGAAGCCTCTAGACTGATTCTGAAGCAAAAAAAAAAAAAAAATCCACAATATCCGGAGAACAACACGATTCTAGAAGAAGATACTCTGGAAGAACCTCAAAACAGGTCTGTTTTAATGGGGCAGGGGGTGGCCTACTGAACCCAGACTGCAGCACAGGGAGACCGGGGCAGGGAGCTGGAGCAGGGAGCTGGAACAGGAGTCAGAACAGGAGTGGGAGCGTTGTGCTTTTCACACACCTGGGAGTCTTCTGCGAGCCTCTTGGAACAATTTGTCCTGATTGTGGGCAGGTGGTTTGGAGGGTCTGCCTTTTGAGGGGGATAGATTGTGAACCACTGAACCCCTGATGAGCATCGTAACTAGCTGCCATTACACAGCACCTTAATGCAATCAATCAAACAACAGGTCTGATAAGCACCAGAAATAATTCAATCAGCGGAGCTGCCAAGCCCTGACATAATTCAATCAGCAGAACTGCCCAGTTCCTGAAATAACTCAATCAGCAGAACTGCCCCAAGGCAAATTAAAGCAGCTGTCCCACCTTTGCCCTAAACAGACATCACACCTTTAAAAAAAAAATGAATAAAAAACCAAAAAGAGCTCTCACCATAGACAACTTTTATGGAGAGAGGGAAGAACAGACCTCAAATCCTGAGGCCCCTAAAGGTAAAGCAACTCCAGAAAAAGCCCCAAAGAGAGACATAAATTGGTCTCCATGTCACAAGGCT
>JAJPUD010000076.1:916857-953804 GCA_023553655.1 Myrmecobius fasciatus | reverse complement strand
TATGTTTTGCAAATAAAAAGCTTTATTAAAAAAAAAAGAAATGTTAGGTCTCAGTGTTATTATTTTATCATTATCATCAACTTCATTTAGAATTAATTTCAAGATATTTAAAACTACAAATTGAAAAGATAGGAACTATCTGTGATCTCACTGAACTAGTAGGGGAAGAAACTCCACCAGTGCAGATTGGCAACTTTTCTGAAAGTTCACATCTTAGAGAACTGTCTAAGGTACTGAATGGGTCACCCAATCTGTGTGTATGTGTATTGCATATGTACACCATATGTGCAAGTATGTGGGTGTAGAACAGAGATTTAAATGCCACTAAACCAAGCTTTGATATAAAGTTAAAAAAAGCTTTAAAAATTATAATTGACTTAAAAATGAAATCATTACCTATAAAATTAAAAATTTAAAGAAGCTAAGACAGTCATTGCTAAGGGTTTTGTTATTGTTTTTCCTACTGTGAAGTTTTATTTACTAGCAAAAATAAGAATTCTGAGAGTATGGAGGGGGATAAATCTCATTGAGTACGCATTTGAATTCTAACAGATGAGAGTGACATAGTAACCAAAGCAGTGGTTGATACATTTATTCTGTAAGTCAGTTATTTAAGAATTGGGACTTTCTGTCTTACATATCAAAAATATTTCCTCATTCTACTAAAGAGAATTTCTATTTCTCATTTAATGACTATTTTCTGACATTACAATTCTCTTCATTTCAGTTGCATTACTGTCAAAGGGAAAGTCAGCCTTTCAATCCAGTGTATCCTCTCTCTCTGCATCTCCCGAAAGAGCATTGGATATGTCTTTCCATAGTGACTTTGACAAAAGTTGTTGTATTCAAACACTCCGAGAGAGTGATCCTTGGTGGATGGTAGATTTGGGTTCAATATATTCTGTTGTCCTTGTGTCACTGACCAACCGAGATGACTGTTGCCAAGAACAAGTCACTGGAGCTATGATTCTAGTTGGAGATTCACCTCATCGAGGTGGCTATTTCAACCCAAAGTAAGTGATTCACCCAAAATCTTATCTCCCAGGATCCCTAAAGCTTAATGTTTGCATAATATTTTTAAATGAAGATTTAAGTCAATTATCAGGAAGATGCAATTACACAAATCTTTTTCCTTTATTTTCTACTATTATAAAAGTAAGCATCTTTTTTTTGTCTGAATGGTTCATTTCTTGTGAATCTAAGTTGCTTTGATTTCCTTAAAATACATCCAGTCATTCATTTGACAGACAGACTTTCAAAATGTTGATGATATATAAGGAATTATAATTGGAAATGAATATATCCAAAGAGAAATGACATGTTCTCTGTCCTCAAGGATCTTATAATCTAATAAAGAAAACAAAACATGTGCATAATTAAAATCACACAGATTCATAGAAAATATGCAAAGGGTTATCAAAGATCATTTTCAAATAGAAAAATTGATGTACATATCAGGCAGCATTCAGGTTTGTCATTGAATTCAGCAGACAATCAAGCTTAGCATACAGCATTCCAAAATCCTAACCCAAGACAGAATAGAAAGTCCAGCTCTAATTCAGCTTCTTCACTTTCCAGCTATATGATCTCAGATAGTTCAATTATAGAGTTAGGGGATTGTGGAAAGCTAGAAGTGATCTTAGTGATATAGTCCAGTCCCCTTATTTACACATAAGGAAACTATGACGCAATAAGGTTAAGTTACTTGTCCAAGGTCATATAAGTGACAATATTAAGATTCAAACCTAGGCCCTCAGATTCTAAATTCAATTTTCTTTCTGCTACCCTATACTGCCTCTTTCTAATAATATAATGCTATAATTGTACAGAGCATGCCAAAAGTATTGGTGAAGCTTTGATCTCATAATACTGCTCTGAAGTAAGAGCATAAGCATTTAAGAAGTGAAGAAACTAAGACCCAGTTAATTAGCTTGCCTGAGGCTATAAAAATGAATGATTGGGCCAAGATTTGGAACAGATTCTGTAGGTTTAGTATTTATTCTAACACAATACCTCAGTTCTTCTATTTTTAAAGTGGAGATTAAAAACATCTGCATTAACTGCCTTATTTGGTTGTTCTGAGAATCAACTAGTGATTTCAAAACTAATGAATCTGTGACTGCATTGATATGGTTATTCTCTACACAAATCACAACCTATACCTTCTGTCCTGTGTGGTTTTTGGCCATGTTCTCCCATAAATTTTCCCAAGAAGATAGATAGATAGATAGACAGACAGACAAATAGATAGACAGACAGACAGACAGATAGGTGTAGATATAGATATGCCCAGTGTTCTAAAGGACTTACTCTATACCTTTGGACATTCTGGAGGCACCAAAATAGCATGCCAGTTATCCATTTGCTACCCTTGATTCTTAAAAGATAAAATATCAAATATGTTGATCTGGATATATATTTACATGCATATTCAGACCCAGCATATCTGATATTTTATCATATAAATGAATATATTACATATGTAATATTTTACATATTATACATACATGTACATGTATATACTTAGAAAATAGGGGAGAAATTGCTCCTGGCAATACTGGGACCAACAGAGAAAGCTGCTTATGATATATTTGTTAAATAAATGATTCTGTAAATAAATGATTTACTAGGGCCTAAATAAAATAGGAATGAATGGAGAAAGCCCTTACAATGATTTGACAATCTAGTATTTTTATTGCAATTCATTTTTGTCTAACAAAATAAAATCACAATAGCTTCATAAACAATCTGCTTTCCTCTCAGATGTGCCACCGTTTCTTCAGTGCCTTCAAGAAAGACATTATTTTTCAACTGTGAGGCAATGATAGGAAGATATGTGACTGTCATTATTCCAGGCAAAGAAAAGGTGCTACCTTTGTGTAAAGTAGAAATCTTTGGTGTTAATGACAGCCAACAATTCACTCCTCCTCGAGTCGATTGGCTTTCTATGAGTTCTAGTTTCCCAGAGATAATCTTTGCTTCTAATTCTCGTCAGAATTCTTTGGGTAAGTACATTTCTTTGTGTAATAATGATCTGCAAATGCTTTCTGAACCAGTTATAGAGGTGGGCATAATTCAGAACAAGTGGTGTGAGACCTGAAATGTCTTGTAATCCTCCCCATGTGAAACCATTTTCCATTTTCTTCCAATCTCCTGGATTACATTTCTTTTTACTTTTACCTCATAGCCTACTTCATCTTCTTTTCATTCAAATGTTTTGTTTTAGCTTTTATTTTATTGATAACTTGTATTTTTACATTAATTTCTGGGGGGAAATCTTTCTTTGTAATAAAGATTAAAGAACAACTCAACAAAATCAATCAACACATTAACCAAGTCTTTCTTAATAGCTTACATGTCACACTGATAGTTTCCCTTGTCTCCACTGAAAAGAAAGAAGCATATTTCTTCTTCTCTTCTCTAGTCAACTTTGGTCATTATAATTGTGTAGCAATTGATTTTTTTTTGTTGGTCTTTTTCTTGTTCTTTCCATTTATATTGTTGTAGTCATTGTGTTTGTTGTTTTTCTGCTAATCATTTTGAATCAGTTATGTAAACCTCATATAAGTCTCTGAGTCTATAGTCTTCACATATGTTCATTTTTAAAGTGCCATAAGATTCATTCATACATCATAAGATTATATTCATAAATTACAATTTAGTAACATCCCAGTCAACTGATACATATTTTGTTTCTGGTTCTTGGCTAATACAGAAGGCTCTGGTATTTATATTTTAATATGTAAGAATAATATTTAACATGTCATTAATTTCCTTGGAGTATATGGCTAGGAATAAGACTAATGGGTCAAGGGATGTGAACATTTTAGTTACTTTTTCAACATCATTTCAAATCACTTTCCAGAGGCATTGTATCATTCTTTAGCTCCAATAGCAGTGTAACTAAGAAAAATAAGTGAAAGACATAAATTGGCAAAAGGGTGCAAATAGCACCTGTCTCACAAGACTATTCTGAGATTCAAAGGCTACAACATATCTATGTAGAGTGCTTTGCAAATCTTAAAGAACTATATAAATGCTAAACATTACCTACTCTAAGAATTTACTTCAAAAACTCTAGGTCATGATCAAAGAAATCAGTTTATATCATTCATAATCCTAATAACAAAATAGCAACATACAAAATAAGTCCAAAAATATTATCATTGTTTTTGTTTGATTCAATGTTTATTTCATTTATTATTATTATTATTATTATTTTGCTTTTTGCTGAGGCAATTGGGGTTAAGTGACTTGCCCAGGGTCACACAGCTAGGAAGTGTATGAGACCACATTTGAACTCAGGTCCTCCTGACCTCAGGGCTAGTGCTCTAACCACTGCGCCACCTAGCTGCCCCCTCATTTATTATTTTTAAAAAAACTTTTTTGTTTGTTGTGAGAGTAAAATGATCTTAGTCTTGTTAAGTACTTTGAAATCTTTTTCTTCTCACTTAATAATTTTTTCCAATTACATGTAAAGATAATTTTCAACATTCATTTTTGTAAGATTTTTAGTTCTCAATTTTTCTCCCTCCCTCCTTTCTTTCTACCCTCTCTAAAACAACAAGCAATCTGATATATGTTATACATGCACAATAATATGGCAAATTCTTGAAGAAAATCTCTCTATAAATTTATAGCAATTACTGTTCTGCACTTTAAGAGTCATAGAGACTTAGCCCAGCTAAGAAGCTAAGTAACTAAGAAGCTCAGTTAACACCAGGGGGACATGACATTAGTGCTTTCCTTTCCCTCAGACATTCTAACATTTGTTACTTCTGTCTTTTGTCCTGTCAGCCAATTTCCTAGGGATTAGAGGAAATCTCAAGACTACATATATTGGCATTTTTCTTACTATTAGGGTTTTGGAACAATCCTTCTTGTGGTTATTAATAGTTTGCAACTTTTTTGAGAATTATTTATTCATTTCCTTAGACTACTTATCTGCATCTTATATTTGTATTTTATACATATATATATACATACATAAATTATATGTATGAATCATATATGTGTATCTTATATAATTGTATTTATTCCCTATATATCTTGGATATCAAATTATTATCAGAGCTATGTGATACAAAGACTTTCTCAACTGATGGGTTCCCTTCTTAATCTAGCATATTTTGTTTATGCAAAATCTTTTCAATTTTCTGTGACAAAAATTGTCTTTTTATATTTTGAAATCTCCTCTATCCCTTGTTTGGTTTAGTATTTGACTTTTTAGCTAAATTTGCTCACTTAGATATTACTATGGTATATAGTATAAGATGAGAACACCTAGATGGTACAATAGCTAGGATACCAGGCCTGGAGTCAAGAAGATTCAACTTGCTAAATTCATATCTGGCCTCAAGACACTAACTAGTTGTGTTACCCTGAGCAAGTTATTTTTAATCCTTCATGTCTTCAGAAAAGAGGGATAAGGGAATTTCTTCTTTTCAAAATTTTTTTTTTTTTTTTGCTGAGGCAATTAGGGTTAAGTGACTTGCCCAGGGTCACCCAATGTTAAATGTCTGAGACCAGATTTGAACTCAGTTCTTCCTGACTTCAGGGCTGGTGCTCTATCCACTGTGCCACCTAGCTGCCCCTTCTTTTCAAATTTTTAACAAACATTTTTAACACATTTCCCTTTTTATTTTTTTAACTATATTTAGCATTCCTAAAACTAAGCCAAAAATAGTGAGGAAAAGGGAACATCCTTGTTTTACTACTCCTTCCCCCAGAGTTATTAGAAAATTTTTTGGTATTTCTTCATTTGAAACAATGCTCATTTTGGATTAATATGCATTATTTTGTCATTTAATAAAAACATGAAACTATGCTGTGCTTTTAGCATAAACTGATAAAGCTGATAGCATAAACTATCAGAGCATTTTGTTAAAAGCTATTTCTACGTTGGTTGGTAAAATTGGTTGGAAGTTTTGGTTGTTTCTGTATTCATATAATTAATGATTTGTTTTTTTCACAATTTTTAACTATTATTATTATGCACCTGGTAAAAATCTATCTTCATTATGATGAATAATTTGCATGTCCTTTTATGTGTATGTTTGTGTGTATCTATGATTTTATTCAAATTTTTATATCTACGTTCATTAGTGATATTGATTAATCTCTTTCTCTGCTTGATCCTTCCATGCCATGGTATACTAGAGCCAGCTCAAACTGACTTACAAGACATAATTGTTAAATTTTCAGTATAAACTTTTATACCTCAAAAATCTGAAAATGCTACAAATCAGGGTTTGATTTATTGGGATTTTTTTATTATTATTTCTAGACCTGAAAGTAATGGATAAAAAGTTAATAATACAGGATAAACTTGGAAGTGTATCGTGTATACTTTTTTCAGAGTCTGGTTGTTAAGCATTTAGCAACATACCATTGCCTCCATGATTTAGGTAACAGGACCATATTTGTCTCATACAATATGTTGATAGAATGTGTTATTTATTAGTTATTATGAATAATTTGTATGCATAAGCATTAATTGATGTTTAAACATTTGATGAAATTCAGTTGTAAATATATCTGGACCAGGTTGTTAAATACCTTCACACCCCCTCTAGTAGTTTCTGTATAGCTTGTTTAGGTTGTTCTTATTTTTAATTGTTATTCAAAGGAAGAAAGGAAGGAAAGGGAAAAAAAATAATATGATACTTTAAAAGGAAGGAAAATAAAAGTTATGATCTTTTTTTTCCTTTGGGAAAAGAAAAAATGAGAAGAATGCTATGTGCCCAAAAAGAAGAAAGCCCAGTGAGAGATTTTTTTGTCAACATGTTCAGGGAATTAAATTCAGGTGAATTTTAAAAGAGCTGGAGACTTTCAGTCAATATGGCTGCCTGAATGGAATATAAACTGTCGGTTCTTTTATAGTAGAAGACCCTGAAATTTACAAATATCAGAACAAACAATGATCAAAAAATCCAATGTGACTTCTTCCACCCCAGAACTGCACAAAATGTTAGCCAGAAACCCATGAGTTGTAGGAAAGCACTCCTGCCAGCAAAGCTTTGCGAGTACTCAGTAGCTTCTGAATGTAATAAGAGATGGGATACATGTAGCCTCCAAGATCCAGAGAGAACAAGAGCAGACAATTGCCCCAAGGAAGTCTAAAGGAACCAAAAAGTCTCATGATAGGTAATTTGGAAGCCTGGAGAGTGGCAACAGGCAACAATTAGTAATCAATGTGGTATTGCAGGACACAGATCGGAACAATCCAGGCCCAAGGGCTAAAGTTCCCTAACACTGTCCTGAGAAGCCAGAAAGGGTTATGAAGATTAATTGCCCTGAACCTCAAAGAACCAAAATGAACTAACCCTAATTTAAAGATCTCCAAAAGAAATGAATGATGTTGCAAGCATTGCAAACAGATATTCAAAGGAAAAAATGAATTTTCCACAAGGTACATCATTACCTAGAAGAAATGAAGCAAGAAATTTTAAAAATGAAATTAAAGGCTCTCAGAGAAAGAAATAAAAGGAATAAGTAATTTAGAAGAGAATATAGTAAACCTCACCTAAAAAATGGATCCTCTGAAATCTAAAATAGATTAAAACAGAAAGCAATAGCTCTGTAAAACAGTAAGAAATATTAAGACATCAAGAGATTGTTCTAGTTAGTCTTTCTATTGAAAAATAGAAGAAAATATACTATACATACATACATACACACACATATACATATAGATATAGATAGATAGATAGATTTAAATAGATTGAGAGGTATTTAAGAATCATTAGATTCCCTGAAAACCATTATTTCAGGGGCAGGGGGAGACTAGACACTGTTTCAATAAATCATAAATGAAAACTGCCCAGAATCAATTTTTTTGATTGGAATAAAAGAGCAAAGTATAGATAGAAAGGTTCCACTGTTAACTACCTGGGGAAAAAAAACATTAAAAAGAGAAGTCCAAGAATGTCAAAGGTGAAATTCAGAGCTCCCACATAAAGGAAAAAAATATTACAAACATTCAAAGAAAAGTAATTCAAATATCTAGGAACAGATAAGTGAGGAACATAAAATTTCTTGAAGCTTCTGGTATAAATGAGAGAAAATATTCAAACATTTTGAAAAGCAAAAGATAAGCTTATAACTAAGAATAATTTAACCTGAAAAGTTGAGAATATAATACTACAGTGTTTAAGTTCAGAAATTTTTTTTAAAAAATTCTCCAAAGAAGGAAAGAAGTCAGAGAAGGAGGGAAGGAATGGAGGAAGAAAGGAAGGGAAGAAAAGAAGGAAGGAAGGGGAGGGAGTGAGGGAGGGAGAAATATAGGTAGAGAGAAAGGAAGGGAGAGAGGAAGGGAGGAAAGAGTTGAAAGCTAAGAGATATATTTGATCTAGAGAAGAGAATTCTGTTCTTCCAAGGCTTAAATGAAGGAAATAGTTCAGAATTGAACTAGAATGTATAGCAGTAAGAGCTATTGAATTGAATGGTTATACCTAGGGCAGGAGTTAGTCAATAAGACAGAAGGGTGGGGGAGCTTAATAGTTTAAACCTGCAACATCCAAAGCATTCATCAATGTTCACAGTAGGGGCTGTCTATGGACATTTCAATGGGCTCTTCTGCATTCTTCAACCACCCCCTTTAATTCTAATGCCCTATAAGGACCCTTCATTAAGTATTTCTTCACAAAATTAATTCAGTAACATTTTTCAATTCTTTCAATAACAGTGATGATTACTGTACAGTGCAAATGATGAGAGATATTATTAGATAATAAATTATATTAAACCATTCTTCTCTGTACATACTACCTAACTCATTTGCAAATAATGGTGTCCAACAAATTCATAAAACATTGATTAAATGACTAGTTTTTGCAAGATATAATCGCTAGCACTCACAAAGTGCTTTCCAAAATTATCACACTTGGTTCTCACTATAGTCCTAGAAAGGTTAGATACTATTATTGTCCACATTTCACTAATGAGAAAAATAAAGTACAGGTTAAATAAAGTAAACCACGGGTCACACAGTTAATTAGTGTCTCAGGTCTTCCTTAATCCTTTGCACCAATCAGTGGTCTGTGCTGAAGGAGGTACTAAAATGAAGGATCTACCTTTCTTATTTACTGGCTTCAATGGTAATATGATCTCAAGGACTTCCTTTCCCTCATCCTGATTTGGTATTCATTTCAAGTGTTTTAGATTTTTAAAGATCTCCCCTAATACTTTCCCTGCATTTGATTGTTCTCTTCTGAAAATTTCAGAGGAGTTGCTGGATATCAGAATAATATTTATACCCAGAGCCCATTCATTTAAACATTCAAATATGAAGAGTTATGACTCTTCAATTTGGTAAAGTGAAAATATTTGTTCTGAGACTCAATCAAGATGTTCATTTTCAGAGAATTTGTTGGGTAATTGAAAAAGTTATAGCCAATTCTGTCAAGTCTGTCCAACTTATATCATGCATAGTATTTAGCATATTGTACTCAAGAATGGGGGGGAGAGGGAAAATATATGGAAGTGGATAATATTCACTTTGCTCAATTTGATAGTACATCTAAAACTTTTATTTCCAATTTCCTCTTCCACTTAAAATACTAAGACTATTTAATCTTTTAGAGTATTTTAAATTGAAACTTTTAAAATTTCAACTAACTTCTCTCAACAGCTAGTTCCCTCCCATGCAAAAATTTGCATTATATTTATTTTTATACACTTTATATGTGTTTATTTATATGTGGTTTAACTCCCCAGATAGAACATAAGTATTTTGAGAAGAACTGTGTCAATTTTGTTTCATACATGTTTGCAGCATGTAACACCCGACCTGACTTAAAGAAGAAACTTTATAAATACTGATCAATTGATTAGCCAACAATATGAATGTGAGAATTAATGCTACTATTCTAATCATTGCATCATCCTGTTCCTTCTTTTGCTCTTTTTTAAAAGGGAAAATAAGTTTAATTCATGCAATTTACAATTCATAATAAATTAGTTTTAGGGAAAGGATATAAACTATCCACATATTTTGTCATAAATGTGTTCTAGAAACAATAGGCAACAGTTTTTCCTCTCTGGACAAACTAGGAAGCTCCATATGAGGCTCCCTGTCAGGTTCCTTGAGTAAACTGCTTGGATACAATTTTCCATGTATACTTTGAGGCTGCCAAACTTACAAATAGAAAAGAAAATAGTGGGAATTGTGAGGGAAAGTGGGGAGTAAGGCAACTGACATTAAGAGTTTTAGGTAATTATCATAAATGAAAAAAACAAATATTAGCCAAGGAAGTGGGTAAAGTACCACAGTCTTTTAGCTATGGAAAGAGATGTGAATATAAACCATTTTAGTGTGGAGTACAAGTCTGTAGAACAGTGCTTTTTATTGAATTTAGGTAGATGATGAATTTAAATTGAATACAAAGTACAATTTGTGTCATCAATGAATTGTTGCCTAACATAGTTTGTAAGTATTTGTAAATACAATGATCCAAGACAACTCTGAAGAACTTATGATGAAAAATGCTAACCATATCCAGAGAAAGAACTTTCTTTATGTTTCTTGAGGGTTTTCTTTTGGTCTATATTTTCTTTCACAACATGAATATTATGCAAATGTTTTACATGATTACACATGTATAACTTATAATAAATTGCTTATTAACTCAATGAGGCAGAGCAAGGATGGTGAGAATCTTGAGCTCAAAGTTTTAAAAAGAATTTCTAAAAATTGTTTTTACCTATAATTGTGGAGAAAATAAAATATTAAATAAAAATTAGTTTGTAAGTTACTTATTTAAGAAGTGTATCATTCTTACTTCCATGTGTAAAAGAGCTGCCTTCCCTATCATTTGGAAGCTGACTCACTCTAACATCACATATCTTTTCTTTTCAGTTCAAATGTCACTAAAGCAAAAACCAGTCTCCCAATCCAGCATCTTTAATCCTTCTGGGTCTCCTGAAAAAGCTGTGGATGATTCTTTAGAAAGTGACTTTGATAAAGGCTCCTGCATTCAAACACACCTAGAAACTGATCCCTGGTGGATGATAGATTTGGAGTCTTCACAATCTGTGGAATTTGTGACAATCACCAATAGAAGAGATTGTTGCCATGAACAGATAAATGGAGCTGCAATTCTGGTTGGAAACTCATCTTATCGTGGTGGCAAGACAAATCCTAGGTATGAATCCAAGCTATGAATTCTGTCAGGAGATGAGAAAGTAAAGGATTCAGTTATCATTGTTCATTCCTATGGGATTTGAGGTTTTAATTACATACAAAAACTGGAGATAAGGCAATAATAAGTACAAATTAAACATGCCATCTTTTTTTCTTTGGTTTCCTGGCTATCTCAAGAGCAAGTACATCTCTTTTTAAATTCTCCATTGTTTTTGAAACTAAATAGTAAGTTGATTTTAGCATAGTAATCCTAAATTACTCCTTTATTTTTTCCGTGTAAGGAAATCATCTTTAAATGTAATTAGCTAAGAGTTGGCCCATCAAGTATACTTATATCCTATTTTTTTTCAAAAATACCCAATAATAGTTGTTTTTTATCCCCTTCCCCCCATGAGATTAACAATCAGTTTCTTAATAGTTATTCATTCAGTTGTCTACTATGTGCCTTATATTATTTAGAATATTCTGGGAGATACAAAATAGTAAAAAATAAGATCCTAAGCAATTCATTGGTAAGATGACCAACTGGTCCTTCTACCCCAGGAAATGGCCTTCAACAATAAAAACTGGTGACCAAGCCCATAATACACAAAAGCTGTATTAATAGTAATCTAATTTTACAGCTCCCACAATCGCTTCCTCTATACTAGTATACATGACATGAATTTATGTCATGAGCAACCAGGATATCAAGCTCTACACATAAATACACATATTAGTCTTATGTATGAAAATTCTAAATGGATCTTAGGGTAATGAGAGTCTCAGAATTACAACTGAGTGCCTCAAAAAATTAAGAGATGGGAAGGAAATCTTTCCAAACTAACAATAGCAACTACCTTTATCCTTCCTTTAGGAGTTCAGTAGATAGAATGCTGTCCCTGGATTCAGGAAGATCTAAATTCAAATATAGCCTCAAATTTATTGACTAGTTTTGTGATCCTGGGCACACTTCTGACTTAGTTTCCTCAGCTATAAAATGGGGATAATAATAGTGCCTACCTCTCAAGGTTGTTATGAGGACGAAATGAGATAATATGAGTAAAGCACTTAGTAGAGTACCTGGCACATGATGGGCATTTTATAAATGCTTACTTCTTCCCTATCTCAGTCCCATGACTTTTTAGTCTTTGGATGCTTATAAACTTGTTAAGCATATTAAACAGAGATTCAGAAAATAACTAGGAAAAAAACAATAATGAAGGATAATGTATAAGTGCTGTGATAACAGTGACTAAAGGGATTTTGAACATGAACCAATCACAAAGAAAGTCTTTTGGAAGAAGATAAAATTTTCAGCAATTTTTGAAGAAAAAGATAAGCCTGGATTTCTGTAAATGACCTGATACTTAATATAAGCAAATACCCAAAGAAAGAAATTAATTACCAAGAATAATGTAGTAAAAATGAGAGAACTGACTTGGTTTAGAATAAGGGGATCCTTGATAGGAAGTAGGTATTGAAGTTTAGTATTATATAAGCAAGAAATCAGAAGCAAAGGCCATGAATAATAGACTAAAGATTTCAGTTGGATATAACCAGCAATAGGTTTACTGTAACATTATTGAAAAAGAGAACATGCAATGTAAACTACTCAAGAAAAAATAAACCCTGTGATTTAAATTCCAAACAAACTGGAAAAAACAAAATCTAGAGGACAGGAAATTAGTTTGACTGAGTTGATGAAGAATTGGTAGTGCCTAGTTAGAAAAGACCAGAGAAATGTTGCAAAAGAAATGGGGATTATTTGTCAAATTATTAGCTAGGCTGAAATTATGGCCTGGATGAAAGAGAGAAAAAATAAGAAGAATCAAAGGCCATTCTCAATTTTATGTACTTGGAACATAGGGAGGATGCTGATGCCATTTCTGAAATCTGGAAATAAATTTCAATGAAATCCATTCTTAAATAATTGATCTTATTGACCATAAAATTGGGAAGTTAGGCTTTTTCTTTTAATTCCCAGGTAATTAAAAAAAAGGGAAAAGGTAATATTTGCTTCAAGAATTGCTTTCAAATAGGAATGGTAGTGGGAAGGAAAGTACATATTTCCTAGCAAGCTTCTGTTTAACCTATTTTCATTCTCTACACTAACATCTTCACAAATAATAATCTCTTTTCTATGCAGATGTGCTACAATTTTTACCTTGGGTCCTGGCAAAACAAAATCTTTCAACTGTGGCTCTTTGAGGGGAAGATATGTAACCATCATCATTCCAGGAAGAGAAAAGTTATTAACTTTTTGTGAAGTGCAAGTCCTTAGCAAAATGACACAGTCTTTACCTGACATTCAGCCATCAAATCCTAATGCTCCTTATAAATTGTCCCCCCCATCTAACAACAATACAACTCTTTTTGGTAGTGGTACCCTAACAAAATCTCTTGGTATGAAAAACTACATCAGACCTTGTGGTGAGTATATTTTCAACAAACCATTAACTAAATGTTATTTGGAAAGGTTTTCAAAAATACTATTCAAAGTTCAAGGCAAAGTTATTAATAACCAGTGAAATGAAAACCGATGCTCTGTTGAAGCTTTTCTTCCTACTTTCCATTTACTTGATTTAAATTTTCCCTCTTCTCTTTTTTATTTTTTCCCTTACTTCCTTAGCTCCCACTTTATTAAATATTTTTCTCAAATTTTTTATCATCTAGTTTTATCTTTTTTAAGAGGTTTCTCAAAACACTGTATTCCCAATGTTCATTGTTGAAACTAAGTCAGGGATTGTGGTCTTTACTTCTAAATAGCCCACACCTTTGACTAAGAAATCCCAAACTTTTCCTTCTCCCATTCTAGTAGTCCTATTATGGTTGATGGTTAATAGTTCCCTGTCTCACTCCCTGTCTCAGTCGGGTCTCACACTCAATTGTCTTGTTAAAAGAAACATATTGAGCTTAGATAATATTAAGCTTTAAAACTAATGGTATAGCTCTCTTTTTTACATAACAATCTCTCTTATTCTGACACTATGATTTCAAAATTCACACACACAAACACACACACACATAACATTTTGTACTTCATGGAAAAAAAACTATATGGATTTTTCAAATGAAAATTTGAGAAAAAGAAGTATACATTTTCCAGATTAGATTAATTTAAATCTGAAAGTGATTTGGGATAGTATTAATATTTTACCCTATTTACTTAGCTAAAACAAACTAAGAACAATAGCTTCTAATTTGTTCAGTTCTTCCTTGATATTTATCAAAAATCATTTTGAAGTTGTGTTTTTAAAGGTCTCTTTGATGAGTTAATATCCATCCAAATAGCTGATGTCTTGATATTATTATGAATGATATTTTTCTTTATTAGTTTACCTTAACTTTTATTAATGGTATATAAAAATACAGATTTTGTGGGTTTATCTTATATCTATTACTTTGCTAAAGTACTTTATTACTATCATTGATTTTGTTGTGGTTGTTGACCACCTTGAGTATTTTAGGTATGTAATAATTCTTAGGATATCTAGGTAGAAATGAATACTGGCCAGTTCAAATCCTGCCTCAACTACTTCTTAGCAGTGTGATCCCTATGAACTAAGGTAACCTTAAATTACTTAATGTGCCCCACAGTTTCTTCATCACAAAGGGATAATAATAATAGCACCTACTTCAGTTGTAGATCAAATAAGATATTACATACATGAAACTTAAGATGGAATATAAATACTCGTTATTACCATTATTAATAATTAAATTCCTTACAAATAGACTTTTTTTCACTTCATGACATGCTTATTCCTTAAATTTCTTTTTTATGCCTTAATGCATGACTGGCTTATAAAGATTCTAGCAATTGTGGTGGAGAAAATATATCATTGTTTCATATTTTAAAATATTAGCATCCTCTTAGTGTTTCTCCAACATATATAATGTTAGCTCATGGTTTTGAATATGTATGCTTTGTAATCATAACAAGAAAAATATTTCTGTATTTTAGTACTAATGCAAATTAATACTGTATGTTATCAGAAACTTTCCCTACATTCAATGTTATGATCATGTAGTCTTTTTTGTTGTTGTTGCTATAATTTAGAATTTTAATTGTTTTTCTGCTTATTAAAGCATCCTTGCATTCTATGTAAACATCCTACTTAGTAATAACAGATCAATGCTCTGCTATATTTCGATTCATATTTAAATATCAATGATCATTAATATAATTCATTAATACAAATAACCATATGAATAACAAAATATATTAATATATTTTCTATAACTTTCCTTCTCAGTTTTGTCTCTATTCAATTAAAGGACCCAAATCATATATATTTTGCAGAAAAACTATCACCATTTTTCTCAATGTTTTGAAGCAGTCTATATAGCACAAAAGTTGCTTTCACTTGCGTATCTGACTTCTCCTGAGATTGATCTATTTAAATTGTATACTTTTTATTAATTTGGCTATCTTATTCTTTTGTAAATAATCCATTTCTTTCAGCATCTCAAATTTATTAGCATGTTTATACAATGGAATTTTACTGAGGCCACAAGGACCCTGAAGTGGCCTATGTTACAGATAGTTGTTTAGATAGATATAAGCTAGTCCACAATGACCCCTTCCAAAAGGGATACTGCAATTTCTACTTATGTGCAGAGCAAGAGTACAATGACTGGGTGCTAGCTCTTTCACTTTTCTGTATTTATTATATATCAGATATTTGCAGTCTAGGGGCTGCATTTCAAGGTTCATAATAAAATCTATTTTCCCAGATCTCTCTAAAAGGAGAGGTTGCTATTATCTTACACTCTCAGACAACTTAGCTTCCTTTCCCCTGGAAACTTATCTAAAAGCCAATCATGTCTAGCAAACAAACAATTAATCCAAGCAAGTTACAGAACCTAAATCAAAAAACTGGTACATTTTAGGGTAGATGATAGAATATAAAAGGGTAATAAACAAATTCTTCAACTTAAGAGCAAGATAAAATTTCAATTCACTCAAGGAAAGAACCATTTCATCAGAAAAGTCTTCCAGTGCTGAGAATGAAGGGACATGTTGAGGAAGACAAATTGATAAATACTTGTGGCTTTGAAAACTCCCATTAGCTATTCAAAATTTCCCACCTTCTCTCTCTATTCATCTCACAAACTCCTAGTATTCTAATTATCTCTTCAAAATCTCTCTTCCTCATCTTTGTTGTTTACTGCATTTTAAGTCCAGAGGCCCCTCAGCCAATCATGAGCTATGCTTTCCTACATGTAACAACGGATTGTCCTTTAGAGAATAACATATAATGATCTAAAATAAATTTATTTCTTTACCTATACTCATAAACCCTTCCTTCTCATTTCTGATTTTGATAATTTGATCTTGTTCTCTTTTTTTCTCCTAATGTTATTGTTGATTAAATTAGATTTTCTAAATTAACTCATTTCTACTATTACCTAATCTCATTTTTCAGCTCCACTGCTATCACAAGGAATGAGGGCTTTCCAGTCAAGTATCAGTAGAATCCTTGGAACTCCTAAGAGGGCCATTGATGGATCCTTGGCAAGTGACTTCAGTGAAGGATCTTGTATTCAGACATTAGTTGAGTATGAACCTTGGTGGATGGTAGATTTGGGTTCATCATACATCATCGATTATGTTGCAATTACCAACAGAAAAGACTGTTGTCACGAAAACCTAAATGGAGCTTTGATTCTTGTTGGAGACTTATCAACCAAAGGTGGCAAATTTAATCCCAGGTATGAGTCTTTTGTTTGAGTTTATCAACAGATACATAGATTGATAGGTACATATGTTATAGTAGATAGATCCATTCCTCTCTGATCTGCAAGAGAAAATTGAAATTGAGAATTGTGAGAAATGCACACGTGTATGTGTGATTTCAATCACATTTTCTCTCAAATATATTTTAATCTTCCAAATGAAAGTGTCTACCCAAAACATGATGATCTTCTACCTCTGTTCTCTGCTTCTTTTTGTGTACATGTAGACACAATGAATGATCAGATAACATTCCCCCCAAAACAAAAGCAAACTAAATTCAGTTACACTTGTATCACAAATAAAGTGAAGGGCTGGCATCAATAAAAATGTCATCGTGGTTCCACTATTATAATTGTTATGTGTTCTTGAGTGCATATAAATGTATCAATATTTAAAGTCAGAAAGGAAATAGAAATCATTTTTCCTTGAGGATTTAACAATCTGACCAAGAAGACAATAAAATTAAAATTGAAATCAAGAGGTAAAATAGCAACCCAAAGATTACCCAGCAACACCAACAGCATGGGGATCATTTTTACCTTAATCATTACAACTCACACTTACATAAAACAATTAGGTTTATAAAATAGATCTTTGAAATAGATAGGTCAAATTTTATTTTACCCATTTTATATATGATGAAACTGAGATTCAGGTATGTCATAACTTGCCCTTGTTCACATAACTTATGTCAAAGGCAGAAGTCTGACAATATATATTTAATGATTATATGAATGATGGTGATTAGAGTCTGTAACAATTAGTCAACACAACTAGTCCTTGTAGTTGGTGAGTCATCAACAAATTTTTGGTAATGGGGGAGGGATTGTAAAGTTAGCACTTAAATAGCCAGCATTTATGTATCTCTGTAAGGTTTGCAAAGTGCTTTACAAATATTCATTCATTTTATCCTCATAACCTTGAGAGGTAGATGCCATTATTATCCTCATTTTACAGGAAATTGAGGCAGCCAAAAGTTAAGTGACTTCCTTCCCTTACACAATTAGTAAATCAAAGATTGTTGTTGTTTGTCCTTCCTTCTCAAAGAGAACCATGACATTAGGGAGGTGATGCCATGACATGCAAGTGAGTTGGATTTTAGTGAGGGAGGGCGCACAAGGTCACCTACCTCCCTTTCCCTTCCAAGGCATCTGGGTCCAGTGGCCCGATATGGATCAGAATGGATGGAGACGGCCCTGGATGAAATTCAAAACCTTGGCCTTTTTAAGTTAAGGTCTTCAACCGATCTCAGTTTGACTGAGGCTGCACCATTCAGTGATTAAGACTAGATAGCAATTGAAGCAAAAAAAAATCTCCTCTTTCACCTAGTCCAAAAAAAAAAATCTAAATAAATACATGCATCTGGGAGGAGAAATCCTCAGGATTTCTGGCCAAAGCAGAAATTATTGCTATTTACATTCTGAGTCAATCAGGACCCAAACACGAGGCAGATTTGAAATTCTGTCTTCTTGATTCCAGGTCAAATGCTTTATACACTGCTAACTTGTAGATAAGCTTTTTCAGGTCCAAGGCACTAGGCTCCAAAAAACTCTGAATTAATAAATGCAAAAGAAATTAACAAAGAACCAAGAGAATGATTATGAAATTATTTGTGCAGAGAGCAAGGAAAATGTGCTAACCTCTTATCAGGTCTCATCATGGTGGGTCTTTCTCTCCATAATCCCCACTCAGTTATCAGTTACTGACTTAAATGCAAACAAATAAATTTTGTAATGTTTATTGTCAGAGGAGGTCTTAAGGTATTTTAGTGGCAGTTCTGAGGCTATTTCCTTCATGTCTCATGCCAACAGTTTGGATAAGCTGCAAATTGATGGTTCCTGGATGACGGTTTCATAGTCAAAAGATATTATAACAATGATTAACTGGCAATAAAATGATACAGTGGCTGGATCACTGGACTTAATAGTGAGGAAAACCTAAACTCAAATCTGCCCTAATTGTAAGAGAAGAGAGAAGAAAGGGCACTAATATATTCAAGGATCCCTACAGGCCACATAATGACTGTTTTAAAATGTTTTATCCATTTTCATTTATTTTGTTAAATATTATCCAATTACATTTTAATCTGGTTCAGCTATAATTGAAAAATGTTGCTCCTCTAAGCTAAGTGTTAGACATCTTTGACCTAGACAACTTATTAAAAATACTTGCTTGACAATCCTTTCTCATATTGAGATGTACTGTGATTTTACTGAAGTTTCATCACAAGAAGGGAGTGTTTCTTGTGCCATTAAACATGTAGTTTGTACATCCTTAAATGCTTGGACAGTACAGACACTGACAAAAGCTGATAAAACAGGTATAACCTTGAATGAAGCATGAATGAAATTTTGTATGCTGTGGTTTAAAATAATTTAACAGAAGTAAACTTGACTTTCAAGGTTAAACTAGGATTTATTATTATTATTATTATTTTTGCCTCAGACTTCATGGATAATGTGACCTGGTCTTATGCAAACTTTTTGTATTATTGATAATACTATGATATACTATGATACCAATGCTGTGCAGCCTAAGGAAAATAAGTACTGCTGCTCAGATAGTAAAGAGAAGGAATTATTCTGTATAGCTGTATCTGGTATTAAGTGCATGCTAAAACACTGGACTTTTTTTTTTTCTTGAAATTAGATCAGTCATTTTTTCTTTTCCTCAGAAACAGTGGAAAATGTTCCATTGCTGATACTGAAGAAAAAATGTAATTCATAACTTGCACTAAATGTATATTTTTTTCTTAAAATTTTACCATTCTTATTTATATTTTTATGGATTAAAATTTATTAAATACTGATCAGTTAATATCTCACTTAAATAATTTTACCTTTTTAATGTGATTTTTATAGACTAATTCAGATTCCTTTACAAATATGGAGGAATGAACAAAAGTTTACATTGGGAATGAGGGTTTGAGAAGAGGTTGTGGTTATTTTGCTTTATGATCTAATAATATATGCATATAATGGCTTTTTCTGTCCTAACTTTCACTGCCATCAATTGGAAATCTTTTCTGATCTGTTAATTCTGAAAAGTGACACTTGAACTGGAAAGCTGCAAATATTGCAAAACATTTTATACATACATATAAATAAGTGCAAAAAAAAAAAATACTTGCTTGAAGCCATTTCCTCACCCTATACCAATGAAATCATAGGTTCGATACTAGTAACTATTATACATTTTTAAAAACTTTCTTGAAACAACTATACATTTATATTAAAGAACATTACACAAGATATCCCAAAAGTCTTGTTTCATTTTTAAGCAAATTCTACCTTATTTTTTAAATGTAATATATTTTCATGAAAGATTTTTTTGAACTATTAATACACCTAAGAAAGATGTCTTTGTCCACTGATGCTCTTTGGTTATCAGTGGATCTAGCTCTGGTTTTCCTCTCTCACTCCAAGAGAATCTTTGTATCCACTGTTTATGCCATAGGGCATAAACTCAATTCCAGTTTTAAGGTATTTCAGCATAAATCCCTTTCAGGTAGCTTTTTTCATATCATTGTCCAAATTAAAGGATTGTCTTTGCTATTCCCTCTGGCTCTTCTGTTCCTATCTTATCAAAGTGGATCTGGTTTCAATCAAAGTTCTTCACAAATGGGGACTAAATAAGATGAATGGAAGCTTTCTTCCAATTCTAGAAATAATCATCAATAGCTTTCCTGCACTACTGGCTCAACAATCTGAGTAATGCCATTACTTATATCAGTTTCATCTACAAGTCAAAGATAAAGTTCACTCACCCCTAAGTCCTCCATTTGCTCTCAGTTCCCCTATGACTGATTACCTTCTTTAAATCAAAAGGGAGACATCTAGCAACTGCTTTGCAAATTGACATCTACTTAAGAAGAATTCCCTATTTCTAAGTCTATAGTACATATGTACTTTTGGAATACTCTGAAAAGAAGATGTAGTTCTTTTAAAGGGATCATGTTCCTAATCCAAAGATGATAATAAGATAGACAGACACATACATGCATACATGTGTGTATGTGTAGATATATATGTGTGTATATGTGTACTGTATATACATAATATATACATGCATGCATGTATACATACATTTTATATATTGTGTACAAATGTGCACTTAGGTGTATATGTATGTCTGTATGTATATATACATGTATACTTTATGTGTTTTCTATTATATGTATATTATATGTGTGTTATATGCATATGTGTCTTACATGTGTGTATATGCATGCATATATATATATATATATTAGTTGTAACAAATCTTTTTAAATAGTATACAAAGTGATTTTTGAAGGCCCTGAATGGGTTTCTAATATAGAGGATTTTGGAGTACTTTAAGACAAGAAAGTCTGCCTAGTATCCTATCAAATCCTTTCTGTACAAATTTAATCACTTTTGCCTATTCAAATAGCTGACTTAGGACAACATTAATACAGTGTCACATTCCATAGGCACTGTGACTGAACAAATGAAACAGAGGACTAGATGGTGATTTGCAGAGGGTGGGACAAGATTTTTAGGAGAAGCCTGAGAAAGAAATAGCAAATCCCTACAGTATTTTTGCCAAGAAAATTCCAAATAGGTTCGTGTTGGAGAGTTGGACATGACTGAAACAACTAAACAACAATCACAAAGAAGGAAATTCTGAGTTGTTAAGAGAGAGAGAGATAAAGAGAGAGAGAGAGAGAAAGAGAGAGATAGATTTTTTGAAAGAGAGACACAAAAAACAGCATGAGAAAATTAGGGAACATAGGATAGAGAAAATGTGAAGGAAGTTAGAGAAATTTTCAAGGGCTCTTGAGGGAACTGCTCTGTAGTTAGTATCAGACAACCTAGATTCACATCTTGGCTCAGTTACCTTCTACTTATATAATTTTTGACAAGACATTTAATCTCTCTAAGCCCCAGTTTTTATGTTTGTAAAATGAAAATATTGGAATAGATAATCTTTAAAGTCCTTTCCACCTATGAATTCTCTATTAATATTATGAATCTCTAAGCAGGAATCTTCATTGTCAAATAGATGAAAAAGCCCAGAGTAAGAGAAAAAATGAACAGGTGGAAGAAATTAATAAGAGTGAGAATAGTTCTCAGGGAAAGGTATAGACCCAAAGAATTTTTGGCAACAAAATAGAAGCAAGGACAGGAATGTGTTTAAGTTCATATCACTCCAGAGTAGTAATTTAGATATTACTATAGTTCCAAATTTTTTAACTTATTCCTGTACAGAAATGTGATGGCAACATGGACTGGATATCATTAAGTTTATTTTTTTAAAAAGTTGGGGAAGGCCTTCAGACCTAAATAAAATGTTTCAAAATAAGAAGTTGAATTATTTATGTTGTATTCAAGGTAATTTATTTGAGCAAACCAAAAACTTACAAAATATGTTTTTTTCTTTAGATGTGCTACAATTTCTTCCTTGGATCCTGGAAGAACAGAATCTTTCTTCTGTGGGTCAATGAATGGAAGATATGTGACTGTCATCATTCCAGGGAAAAAAAAATTTCTAACTTTCTGTGAAGTACAAGTCTTTGGCAAACTGGCTCCCGTTTTTCCTCATGTCTTGCCAAAACTCCTAAAGAACTTTGAGAGACCCATTGGTGAGTATGTTAATATAGCACTTTAAGCTTCACAGGCACTTTTTATGTTACACAATTTGATCCTCACAGTAATAAATTTTTATGCTCAAGTTTCTTATTGGATTCATTCCTGAAAATTCCTCCAAATTATTTTACAAAGTATTAGAATACAATAATAATAGACAGTCTACACATTGCAAAGTACTTTTTATGTTATTTCATTCAAGCTGTGTATTTTTACAAATAAGGAAATTGAGGCTCTAAGATATTATGTATCAAAATCAGAATTCAGACCGACGTCTTTGCTGTCTCTCAGTTCATCAGTCTATTATATCACACTGCCTTTTTATAAATGTACAACATTTGATTTTATATTTCTTTCTAATTGTTTCAAACTCCTTTCAATATTCCAAATTCAGTAGGAGTTCTCTTTCAGAATTGTAGTTATGTAAATGTAGTTCACTTTCCTTTCTATAGTCTTTCCCTGTTATTGATAGTCATCAAGCCTTTTAGAAATCCCTAAAAATCTTTACTTCAAAAGAACAGAAGCCCTTAGTTAAAAGAAATGGATGGTCACACTAATAGAAAGGAATTAAGAAAACCCAAAATGGAAATAAAAGGAATTAGATATGATTGAAAACAACTTGGAAAACTCAAATTATTACATAAATAACAATAATAAATTGCTTAAAATAAATAACAAAATAGCAACAATCTTTTCTTTGACCATGTGCTTAACTAAGTAACTCATGTTAAGTAAGTTGGTCAACTGACAATCATCTAGAGTCTTTAGATGAATTTTCATGTTATAAATTTTAAAAGAGCTAAGTAGATATTGTGATTCATTTCAAACTTCACTATGTATCAGGTTCTTTATTTCTATTTCTTCACATTCCTTGTCTTTAAGAAAACAATAGTATAATTGTCATTAATACAAAAATTTCCTGGAGTATGTGCCATTTCATGTGTAAAAGAAAAATCAGTAAAATAAATACTACAACAACAAATTTCATTAAGATAGTAATAAGCCAAGATCTAAAATCTCTTCTGACTAGAATCCCTTGTAAAGTAAGTTTACTTTTTTTCTAATATATTTTGTCAGATTAAATAATATATTTTCCAATTGATCAAGGACATAGATGCATGACTTCTCGTTAATTAATAAAGGCACATACAACATGTTATTTAACTTCAACATGACTCAATATAGGCTAAAGTTTTCTTATCTTAAGTTTTAGAAGAATATTTCATGTAAATAAAATATATCTTTATCCAACTTCTAGCTAGATTTAAAGGTTAGAAAAATTCAAAATGCAGTCATACTTTATCACTGCACATTTCAGTAATGTTTATTGCATGACTGATAAGAATTTTGGTGTCATTTCATGGATACATTTAGTTACAAGAGACAATTTATTTCTGTAGAGATATTCTCACATTGAGACAAAAAAATTGTAATTCAAGTCATACTTTTTAAAGTCTAAATAATATAGGGCAATAAATATAGCCTCATAGTCATGTACTTGAATATTTTTCTTAAATATTTTTGAATATCAGGGTCTGTCATGGTTAAATAAAACATATAACAATGCAGACATGCTAAGATAAAGCTTTGGTGGATGCTAATAGTATAGCCTGGACAGGAAAGAAAAATGGGAAAGAATAACAACTCTTTGTCCTAAGAAAGTTTAAACACTATAGTTAGCCAAAGTATCTCTGGTAGTATTGAGGAGCAATAAAGGGGGGTCAGGAATCAGCTTCTCTATTAAGAAGGAAATTGTTCAGCAGATTCTTATTTATTACAAAATCCACTAGAACCTTTGATTACAATCTGAAATATTAGGATCTAAAGTCAATTTTGTAACTACTATATTTTAGAACATCATAAGTATCCAATGAAGGAGTTATTTTCTTCTTTTTTTTTGAAGGAGTTATTTTCCTGATATTTTTTCTTCTTTGTGCTGCTAATCATACCTAAATTAACTGCCACTTTGCAAGAGTTTACATACTTAAATATTAGACAATCATTTTCCAAAGCAAGAGGATAATATTTTCCCAGATCAATGAATGTCTGAAATGATATTGCTACAAGCCTTATGGATGCAAGGCATTTTGTACATATCTTGTTTGTGGAAGCTGAATTCTTTGGGCCAAAAACCTTTTACCCTTTAAAAGCTCTAAGAGTTGGAGGAGGCATAGCTGGTGTTTGCTTATCTCTTGAAGATGCATTCTAGATAAAACCACTTTTATGCAATATTAAAATTCCAAGTTCTCCTAATTTGCTGCTTCACCTCCCACTTCCAAACTTATAGTGTTAGCATTTTCATTAATTGCATTTGTAATTTTCTAAGTCCTACCTATATAGTTTACATTTTTCTTTAGGTAAAATATTACAAAGCTCTTTTTCAAATAAAACACACATTGGTTATGTTGGTTAAAAAAAAAAAAAAAAGGTTGTTGGGTTTTTTTAGGGGCAGCTAGGTGGTGCAGTAGGTAGAGCACCAGCCCTGAAGTCAGGAGGATCTGAGTTCAAATTTGGCCTCAGACACTTAATACTTCCTAGCTGTGCAACCCTGGGCAAGTCAGTTAACCCCAATTGCCTCAGAGAAAAAATGCTATTCAAAAAAGTGATTTTTTTTTTCCCCAAACGGAAACATGACAGAAATAAACATGAGACAATAAAAACATTCTTTCCTAGAGTTAAATCCATTCTGGTACTGGTTAAAAACATTCAAATTTCTAATTTCCAATCTAATAATTCATAGGAAAATCATTATGAAATTCAGCATGACAGTTATCAGATATTATTCCCATTTTTAAAAAATTATTCCAACTATTTTTAATTGGGTCAATTATTATGTTGTTATACGCAATAAAAGTTGAAAGCAAAGAGGTTTTTCCTCCCATTTATCTATTTCCTTTTTTGAAACCCTGCTTAAAAGTGAACATAGGTACTTACTGAAAACTCTTGCTCTTCTCATAACTTATCAGAGCTAAGTCAACAATTGTTTACCAGTTTCACTAAATTGATTGAATCATATTTACAAGCAGAGATAGAAGACAACTAAATGAATGCGTTTGCCTGCAAATTCATTTTCCCAGAAAGCATTTTTTCCTAGGATCCATATCAGGTTTGGAGACTTTATCTTTTCCCCTTTTCTTTCTGTTTTTAGGAAACATTTTGTCATATTTTTCTGTTATTGTGAAAAAGTGAGTCTCAGTTGTTTAACTTGAATGGAGAGTTAGGAAAGTATTGCATTAATTTAGAGGGGAAAAAAATTTCTACCTTTTATATTTTCAATTTGAGTTTTTAGTATTATTCTTTTTCTTGTGTCTTTTTTTAAAGACAGCCTCCACTGTTATTCTCCAGGTCCCTGCCAAAGTGAAATTTTATCTCAGATCAAAGAATTACCTCATGGAAGGAGATAAAAATGAGGTTCCAGAAGAAATAAGAGTTTGTCTCAATCAGTGACTTCTCCACCAAAGGAAACATGGTTGATTCCCTCAAAAAAAGGATCTGTTAAAATGGGAATTTCTCAGTCTACCAATAACCAATAACTGGCAAATGAAAATAGAACAAGATCCCTCTCAGTAATTAAGTAGAACAAAAAAAGAGCAGGAGAAATAAGACATGAAAGTTCTTACTTTAGATGAGGAAAAATTTAGCTGGGGAACCTATAAGAATCCTTCTTTTGAAACTACAAAAGATTCTCTTTTATCTTCACATGGTCCTGGCACTTGAAAGGAAATAATCCTCCATCCTCATTCAGACTCATACCATGATAAAGCCTTGTTTCTATTTTAAGCTAGATTAGTAAAAACTTTATTAAAGGCTCACAGAAAAATAGAAAGTAGTCACAAGGAGACTCTTTAAAAGAGCAGCTGTTATTACCTGGACTTGAAAAAGTCTTTTTAATATTACCTCAAGTACAGGAGCAAGTAAATTAATTTGCATTTCAGCCTTCTTGGAGAACTTCAGCATTATTAACCAACAAAATCTCTACAGGAAAATGCATTTAGAGTTGTAATGTAGGGCCCCTGGCAAAAAAGCAGACTCCTTTAGAGCTAGTTTGCTAGTGGTATGGACCAGTAGGACCTAGGGCAGGGCCTTAAGAGTGAGTAGATGGTAATGGAAGGGCGCAGGAAAACTAGAGGGTGAGAAGGTGTGAAGGTCAGAAATTATTCTTGGTGTAAACCCATTGCAACACTGGTTATTGGCTTTTCAGACATCGTCTTTCTTTTTTTCTTTTTCATAATAAATAACAAGAAATTTGACATTTTCATTATGTATTTCAGGTGTCAATATTGCATTAGGGAAAATTTCTTACCAATCCAGTACTTTCCACCTGCTTGGCTCATCTGACAAAGCCATTGATGGGAATGAAGTCAGTGATTTCTACAAAAATTCTTGTACTCATACAAATGATGATTTTGAACCCTGGTGGATGGTAGACCTAACTTCAGAATTCATCATGGACACTATTATGATCATCCCTAGGGGAGACCGTTGTGTGGAAACGACAGCAAAGTATGAAATTAGAATCGGAGATTCAAAAGAGAATAGTGGCAAATCAAATCCCAGGTATTATTTCACTTTGCAAAGTAAATGAATAGGTTTCATTTTTACCGTAACTTCTCGAGCAATCTTTTATACTATTCTCCCAGTACAATAAAGGACCTTCCCAGGTACAAATATATATATATATATATATATACATATACATATATATATATAAAATTTTTGTTTGTTTTTAAAGCCTTCCTTGCCCATCCTTCTAATTCTCTCCTTGAGCCAATCTAACATTAATCTTCAGGAGAAAATTTCTCAACTGAAACCAAAATTTACCATTAATTTAGATACAAAATATTTCCAATCCATTTGTGTATTCTAGCTCCCTTGACACTCTAAAGTCAATTTTCCTCTGTACTGATTTTCAGAGGCAGTGACAAAACAACTTTCTTGGGCCTTTTGGCTATCTCAGATAATTTTAAAATAGCACTTAAGAGATTATTCTTCTTTCTTTCTTCTCTTGGAATGACATATACAGTCATGAGTCAAACAATCAGAAGTGATGTAGGTTATCAATTTAACTTTATATCATAGTCTAAATCATTGACATTCTTTATCTACTTGGTTTTTCCTATGTTTATATTTAGGCCAAATTCTTTAGAATGATTATGGATCTCAGTTACAAGACTGCATTATTTTAGAATTTACACACTGTGTAAAATGTCATCCATAAGTAGAAGCATCTAGAGGGCTTCATCATCTTTAGCATATTCCTCTTTACATGGAACCTGTTTTTGAATCCCTCCATGAAAGTGAAAAAAACTTCAATAATAAATATTACTGTTTTATGACTCCACATTAATTATCATATGTTGAGTGTTATGTTTTTCAAGGAATCTTGTACAATTTTGGTAAATGATTAAATATACTTTAATTAGAGGAGGGTATTTAAGGTGTTTTGTTCTATGGAATCAATATATCTGTATTCAAGAGCATAGAGAGATCTTGCATTCTCTATATCTTTCAGTCAATTATATAAGAGTAAATATTTGGTCTCAGGGGCAGGTAAGTGGTGCAGTGGATGAAGTGCTGACTCTAGAGTCAGAAAACCTATGTTCAAATCTGACCTCAGATACTTCCTAGCTATATGACCCTGGACTTAACCTTGTTTGCCTCAGTTTCCTCAACTGTAAATGAGCTAGTCAAGGAAATGGCAGACCACCCCAAGAAAACCCCAAATGGAGTCACAAAGAGTCATATGTGACTAATAACCACCATCACAAATATACATACAAACACATACATATACACATATAAACATATATACATACACACATATTTAGATATATGCATACATATATGTATATATTTGGTCTACTGTGGAATATCACTTATGGAAGCCTGCCTGTTCCTTTCTAATAATCTCATCAATTATGTAATTCATATGTAGATTATCTCAAAAAAAATTTTAAGATGGAAATTGCCTCAGCAAAAAAAAAACATGGAAATGTAGGCATAAGGAATACTGAGGCACTTCCTTCTCACACATGGAACCCCAAAATAACTACCGGAGATTCAAGCTACTTTGTGGACCACATCCCCTCAAAACCACAATTCACAAACCCCCACTGATATATCTACTTTTCTGTCTAGTCAAATAAGGAACAATTAGTAAAAAGCAAAGGCATCTTACTAGATTTAGAGCAATGTTCTAGTCTATCAGAATCATTTTGAATCCTAACTCTTTCATCCAGCATATCAATTGTCCCTCACAGGTTTGCCTGATATGAAAATTTTATAAGTATGCTTTTTTGTCTAAGTCACTGATAAAAATGTTAAACAGCACAAAATTGAGTCCCTAGAGGGATTCTAGTGGAGACCTCTTTCTAACTTTGAGAAATGCATGATTTATTTTTGAGTCCGGACATTCAAATAATTCCAAACCAACATAATTGTAGTTCGTATGATTCCATCTTCTCAACAGAGAGAGCATGAGAGGTTTTTATAAAATTCTTTGCTAAAACCTAAACCACATTCCCCTCATCTACCAGTTTAATAATACTGTCAAAATAGGAAATCAGCTTAATCTAGTATGAGCTGGTTTGGATGAAGTTATGCTGGCTCTTTATGATTCTGTTCAATTTTCTAAATGGGGCACTATCCTTTTAATAATATGTTTCCTAGCATTTTACAGGCAATAAAATTCAAACTTTGAAAACAAAGATAATAATTTATTGTTATTCAGCCATGTCCAACTTTTCATGACCCCATTGAGGGTTTTCTTGGCAAAGATACTGAAGTAGCTTGCCATTCCCTTCTCTAGCTCTTTTTTGCAGATGAGACAAACAGGGTTAAGTGACTTGCTCA
This sequence comes from Myrmecobius fasciatus, assembly GCA_023553655.1. Lineage (NCBI taxonomy): Eukaryota > Metazoa > Chordata > Mammalia > Dasyuromorphia > Myrmecobiidae > Myrmecobius > Myrmecobius fasciatus. Next base: position 924,478 of record JAJPUD010000076.1, on the reverse strand, counting down.
GAATCACACAACTAGTAAGTGTCTGAAGCTGGATTTGAACTCAGGCCCCCCTGACTCCAGGTCCGGCCCTCTTATCAACTGTGCCAACTAGTTGCCCCAAACAATATTTCCCATCCCACAGAAACTTTCCTATTTTCAACAGATTTTTTAAAAATCAATAATAACTCAATATATCACTTCCAGGTTTCTTTAGGACTCTATAATGTAGTTCATCTCTTACTGACTTCAGTTACCTATTTTTGTTCTGTGATTTCCAGACCAAAAATCTCTCTTCTTGGCAAGAAAAAGAGAGGAGACAGAGTTGAGTCTCTCATCTCCCTCTCTCCATCTTTGGTTAGCATTATTCCATATATCTCAAGCAGTGACAGTATTCCTTCTCTGATCCTTTTCATTTCCCCAATATAGTTTTAAAAAACAAAATAAAAAACCTTCTTGTTGTCCTTAGCTTCTTTCACCAGCTCATTCTAAGTATTAGCACTTTTTAAATATTCTAACTTCTCAGATAATATTATCATGGTGCCAAAATCATCAACATTGCACCATAAGCTATCTACTTTGTGTGTGGACTTTCAAATAACTCATTTCAGAAAGATAACTTTACTACTACATGGTCATTTTTAGGTGTGGAGATAAAACCAGAATTAGTCCAGGGCAGAAACATATTTTTAAATGTGATGGAATGCAAGGACGTTATATAACTGTTACTATGCCAGAAGTGAAAGAATTCCTCAGTCTTTGTGAAGTAGAGGTGTTTGGCAAGCAAGTCATCAACTCTGGTAAGTATTTTTAATGGGGGGGGGGAGAGGAAGGAAAGGGAAGAGGGAGAGGGGGAAAGAGTCAGTAAGAGAGGGGGATAGGAAGAGAAAGAAAAGTGAGAGGAAGCAGAAAGTGTGTAGAAGAGGAGAAAAAAGGGAAAATACAGAAAAAAGGGAAAGAGACAAAAGGAAAAGGAAAAGGGAAGGGACAAGGGAGAGTAGGAAAAAGAATGGGTGTGAGGATGTTTTGGAAAATGTGGTTGGAGGATTCATTGCCAAATGAAGAGGAAGAGAACTATCAAATTCTCTTATAATTATGCAGGATGGTATTTTTATCACTAACTAAATAAAATATTATAATTTTCAGGTTGAAATCACTACAATTTTTTCTCCATTTTCATTTCTTATGGGAAAAAAAGTTATCAATTAACTGATTAAAACATAATTCCAAAGGAGCCACACAGGGGAAATCTCTTCCTTTTTCCTCCAATGTCTACATCTAAGAGTACAACTATATCTCAGAAGTTCGTAATAGATGTTCAACTTTGCAATATGATTAGGAGGTATTTTTTAATCTGTAAATTCAATAACAGCTTATCCATATGGTATAAGAGCCTACATTTCAGCCTCATAGACTTGGAATAGAATTAGTTTCCTAAAATATATGTCATATGATCCAGAAGAGGTAGTTGTGAAAGGACATTAAAAAAAATACTCATTATGTCATAAACACCAAGACTCATTTCTTAAGAAATTCAAAATGTGAATCACCAGAAAAGGATCGATTTTGTATGAAAATATCATATTTATTGGATTAGCAATCAAAGCATCATTGGAATAAGGGGATAGAGCTTCTCACAGAAGACTCATATAGACCTTCCTCTTGACTCAGTTGTAAATGGTTAATAACCTCAATATGTTCATGTAAGCTAATGATCTACATTATTTATGCATGATGTTTAACATGTACACACTATGAAATTTATCTCTTTTTCCAGTTTATCATTCAATCTAATTAGTTAAATTAGTTTTAAAAAATTTAATTATGTTAAAGCATTTAATTTTTAAATAAACATTGGAATTTAATTTTTGTTATTAATGTTTAATAACAATTGGCAAAGAGATATACTTCCCCACCTATTTTAATGGATAGCTACAGATCAGTATAGAACACTGTAGTGTTCAAGCTTGCCCTTGTAACTAAAATGTCTATACTCTTTCATAAACAATTATTTTAATTTGCAAATTAATTCATAAGTGATAAAAAGCAGATGTGGCCCTGAGAAGGGAAAAAATGTGAATTGGGCAAAACACTGCTGAAAACTTCAAGTTCATGCTGAATGAAACTAAGCTGAAGAAATTGGGTTTGTTTTTTTTCAGTTTGGAGAAGACTTCAAGTGAATAACTAATTATCTGCATGCATTTTAAGGGCTACCATGTGGAAGAACTATAGCCTTAGTTTTGCTTAACTCCAAAAGAAAGAATTATAAGCAATCATCAACCAAAGTTGGGCTTCATGTCAAAACAAACTCCCAAATAATGAAAGGAAATTTTAGAAAGAGGCTACTTGAGAAAGTAGACAATTTCCTCTGTCATGGGGTCTTAAAATAAAGGCTAGTTGATGACTTGTCATCTATTTATAGGAAATCCTTTCTAGGTGTGGGATCATGGTTTACCCTATAAAGTTCCTTTACTATGATGAAATTCTATGATTCTTAATATACCTTATCTTTCCTCCTGTCTTCAGATATCATGTTGCTTGATATTTGTGTGTCTCCAAATAAGAACTAACTTAAAGTCTTGATTATTATTATAGGGTTTTAAGAAAATGGGTTTCAAGGAAATGTATTTTTCTATAGGGACTTAAAGGCCAACTTTTATTTCTGTTCATCTGTCATTTTAAGCTCAATAAAAATCACTTTTTTTACAATCAGATGTTTAATTTTGCATTATTGAGAATATAAGGATTTGCAATTTATACACCACCCTCTCCTATAAGCAATTAGTTGTAAACTCTTCCCTTTTATTCCACATGTCCCAAAGTCATTCCATCCTTCCTCAATCTTTGCTGGACAGTAACCATGATGATATATATAGATATATATATAGAGACATATATATATATATGCTTAATAGCTGAATCTATGGTTAATGATAATTCACTTTCTATCTCTTCCCTAAGCATAGTGCCTGGAACATAATAAATATTTATTGATTGACTAACACCCTACCTCTCTCCTAAAAGGTATTCTTAACCTACCATGGAACCCTTTTCCTCTCTTTTTCACTGCTCATGGATTAGTGACTTCTCCCAGTAACTGGGGTCTTTGAATTTATCCAACACTATGATACTATCTTTATTTGCTTTTGTATGTTGTTTACCTAATCCGTTCCACTGTTTGATGTCCTATTTTTAATGAGTACAAAATCATCTTAATGATTACTACTTTGTAAGACAATTTAAAACTGGTAGTAATAGATACTCTTAAATTTCCTTTTTTTTTTTTTCATTATTACTCTTAGGATTCTTGATCTCCTGTTCCCCATATAAATGTCGTTGGAGGTTCTTGAATTGTGTCTTGAAAGAACAGATGGGTAGAGGTAACTGAGAGCATTACAAGAACAGTGGATAGACATAAAAACATAGAGATAAAAGATGGAGTGTTATACATGAGAAACAAACAGAAGGTCAGTTTGACTGGAATTGCCAAGTACAAGAATAAGACGGTAACATCCAATAAATCTGGAAATTTTAGTTGGGGCTAAGGATTTTAAAAATTAGAGAAGAGTTTATATTTTATCCTAGAAGCCATGGGAACCTTCCAGAGTTGATTATGGAAATCATGTGATCAGATCTTCCCTATCACTTTAGCAGCCATGTATGGAATGGAATGGAGTAGAGGAATACTTGAAGCAACTAAATAAAATAAGAACAAAGAGTTGAAGAGTAGAGAAAAAGTGAAAGAGTACAGAAGATTCTTGGGGGATTTGGGCTAATTTAGTGAGGAAAGATCTAGGAAAGATCTAGGAAGGACTGTGATGGAACTGGCTCATCAGCTCCTGAGAAAGCTGATTATTAAATGTTCAGTGTGAGTATTCACATTTCTCAAGTCAGCAAATGTTACAAATCAAGGCTTTATGTATTGTTTTGTTGACTGTCTAGACTTAAGAAAATAGAGCAAACATTAAAAATGTAGATTAAACTTAAAAAATGTTTTCCCTAACAGCCAGTTGTTAAACATTTACTAGCACACCACAATGTATAGACCAAGTGACTTGAGGGTTTTCCAAAGTCTAATGAAAAGTTTTTTTAAGGATGAAGGAAAATTTTGGCATGTTTGAAGCCAATAGGGAAGAAAGCAATAGATAGAAACAAGTTTAAGGGAAAAGAGAAAGAGAAAGTGAGAGGAAGATTTAAGGTTTCAATCTGCTGAAGTATCAAATGAGAGAATGGGATAGCAAGTGTTTCATAAGTACTTGTTAATTTAAGGAAAGATGAAGATACTACTGATTTTCCAAAGGAAGACGCTGTGATCATTAGCAATGATTTCTAAATTCCTTCTGGCACTGCTCATTTGAATCGCTAAATCTTGTGGGGTATCTGTGATACCTTGGATACATTCCTCTGGAGAAGTTCAGACCTCCCTGTTGTTCTCAGATCAAAGTAGAGCAGTGTTAAGACACCACCTGAATTGGGAGTCACCAAACACCCAAAATGATCTCTTATTTGACAGCATCTTTAGATGTAAATCATTTTTTCTTAAAAGGCAAAAAGCTTGTTCTTCATAGCACCTAACTGAACTCTGGGAATATACTCAAATGCATTTTTTAGTTCCAAGAATTGAGTGATTCCACCTTCCCTTTCTTTTACATGTGGTATTTCAACAGAATAGGATTCTCTTCAGCCTCTTCAAACCCTTTTTCTTCTCCCCCCCTTCTAGTTTTTAAAAAGAATATTTAATTCTTCCTTGAAAAGTTTTCTTCCTAAATCCTTTACCTTCTCTTCTAAGAGGAACACTAGTTCCTCTTTTAGTGTGCTTTAATAATCACCCACTGTGGAAAAACCTAAATAGCACACACTGTATTCAGGTCACCACAAAATTAACCCTGCTGCTACAAATGAGATCATCAGCCTTTGTCATCATTGTTATGAGGATCCCCTGGAGAGCTATAAACATTTGAGGAATTCACTTTTACAAATGAGAAAAGTTCAGAATTCCCATAGGTAGAGATTATGTGATTTCCATAGGAAGATGACCCCTGAATCCTGTACCCATATTCTTTCCTGGACAGCCTGGCATAAAACCAGATTCTGATTTAGGAAGGTTTTAATTCAAATCTCATTACAGATACTTTGTAGCTGTGTGATCCCAAATAAGTTATTCAACCCCCTGAGCCTCAATTGCTTGATCTGTAAAATGGGGATAACAGTAGCTTCCCTATTATAAGGCTGTTGAGAAAGAAATGAGACTGTTTATATAGAGCATTATGTGATCTTTAAAAAATTATATAAATGTCAACTATTATTATAATCGCCCACATACCAAACTATCTCTATATATATAGTCAGACAATATTCTGATATGTCAAGGACCCATAATTTTCCTAGGATATGTTAGCTCTATCTACCTATGTATTTACAATCTGTAGTCTTAGCAAACTGCCCAAAGTTCAGAGACATGGAATGATTTTACAATAGCCACACAAGGTGTCAGAGATGGAATTTGAATCATTTTTCCTGTCTTGAAATTCAGCATTCTATCCAATATATACTGCTGCCTCATAGTTGGATGATTCTTCTTATTTTTTAGTTGGGCTTAGCTTCTTTAAAACTCATATCATTCCTTACATGGGGTAGAAGCAATCCTACTAATAATCTGATTGGGAACCATGAAAGTGAGCCCCATCACACAGAAAGAAATTTACCACAGACATCTAAGATGACAGTAACATCTCTTTTACATAAAATAGGTTTCCCCTAAAATATTAATGAAACCTTCCATAAAAATGGTTGAGAAAACTAATGCTCAGATCATTGATGTACCTTTTTTCTCACCCTTGGCATAAAAGCCCAAGCAATGAGTAGTCAGAGTTCCTCAGGTATGAAAGACTTCCCCACTGCCATGTAAGTCAAATATCCTTCTGACCAGGTGTGCCCCTCTGGCAAATACAGAGGCAAGACAAGCTACATTTAACTGAAATACCATTATATCTTTGCTGAATTTATTTTCCATGCTATTGTTGAATGAACTTCCCTTTGTCAAATGGTATGTGATGTACATGTGACTCATCTTCCATTCCCAAGCCTGAACCATGAGACCAGCCTGAGTCAGTTCTGGCCCACCTTGAACATTAGGGTAATATCATATTTTATGTCTCATTCCTAATCCTGCATGATCTTGATGTGACTAAACTTGAAGATTGTCTCCTTGACTTGATTTATTTCTCCATATTACATAAATTGCTTATTGATGATTTTAGATAGATGCTGCTTATCACTTTAAAGAAAGCTCCATTTATTCTTATGCTCTCTAGTGTTTTTCCTAGGAATGGGTGCTGTATTTTGTCAAAAGCTTTTTCCTATATTTTTTGAGATAATCATATGATTTCTGTTAGTTTTGCTATTGATATGGTCAAGTATGCCAATAGTTTTCCTGCTATTGAACCAACCCTACATTTCTGGTATAAATCCCACTTTTGCTAATACTTGCTAATATTTTTCCTAATATTTTGCCCTTTGTTAATGAAATATTAACTTTCAATCAATTTGGAACCAGTGAGTAGTTTTGTTAATAATGCTTTTATTCTTGGGCCAGACTCTAACAGCCCAACCAGACATTGTGAGATGAACTAAGAACACTGAAAAATGCTGACCTAAAATTCATTATAAAAAGTTTTAAGCCAAAGTCTGAAGATTAAAAGTGTCCACTATTGCTCTGAAAGTACAAGAATAGTAAAAACCTAAACCTTATTATTCTTATTTGACCATCAGTTGATTCAAATTAGAACACATGACATCTTATTCTTTAACAATAATTTTTAAACTCATCAGAAGTCTTTGGACCTGCCACCTGTATAATCAGTTGGGGAAAAAAAATATTATTCCTCTTTATTCTGCTTTGAAGAGAAAAAGGAATAAAATTTACTTAAGATGCCCATGATAAACATGATGTCATACATTATTTCTCAGATGCAACAGATATAGCAAACCATTCCACTATTTATATGGTTTCCACAAAGCATATTGAGGTACAACAGCAAAGGAATGCATTCTGTTCTAGAAAGCAACATAGAATAAACTTCTGAGAAACTTTTGAAGATTTAATTATAATTACCAGACATTATATTTCCCTGTCCTTAATCATCATATTTTAAATAATCATTCATTTTAGTTTCTTTTTTAGCTAATATCTTTATTTTTCAAATCTCAAATTTGTATCAATTTATCACACTGATTTGCAAATAGTTGAAAATTAATTAATATGATAGGTTACAGCTTCTAGAGGAAATATAGCAATAATCTAAGGTCCCCTGACCTTAGAGTGCTATTGTTCTAACAATACATTTCTTAAAGATTTTAAAGTCGTCTGGCCTTTAGGATAGTCCTACAAACATTGCTGACTGTCAGATACATACTCTGCTGGTCAGTAATAACCAAATTCCTGAGACCACGCCTCAGTTCTACTCTGGGCCATAAAATTAGCATATCAGTGACATGAAGAACTGGATAAATTTGACTCCTTGCTCCTGGTTCTTTGTGAACTTAACCTGCTTCAATTGGTGTTACAATTATAATAAACTGCCCCTTGACTTGGAGAAAGAGAGAGAGAGAGAGAGAGAGAGAGAGAGAGAGAGAGAGAGAGAGA
>JAJPUD010000076.1:889606-916847 GCA_023553655.1 Myrmecobius fasciatus | reverse complement strand
AGAGAGAGAGAGAGAGAGAGAGAGAGAGAGAGAGAGAGAGAGAGAGAAAGAAAAAGAGAAAGAAAGAAAAAGAGAAAAAGAGAAAGAAAGAGAAAGAAAAAGAAAAAGAGAAAAAAAAGAAAGAAAAAGAGAAAGAAAGAAAGAAAAGAAAGAAAATTAATTAATAGTCTAAGGTAATAATTTCCCATTATAATTCCACTACCAATTTAATCATTTCATAATGTAACATAAACTTCTACATATTATAACATTTTCTTCTGCTCAGAATTCTATTTAGTTGTCTTCATCTTGCTAACCTAAAGGTCATTAAATAAAGAGTATTGAATTTTCAAGTCCAAAAACCTGACTTTGACTCTCAACTTTGTCACATATTTATTGCATGGCTGTGGGCAAGTTATTTAACTTCTCTGAATTTCAGAAAATTCATAATTATGCTATAGTTTCACTATAAATATTCTCTAGCTCTGCCCAATTTGAGAGGGAGTTCTGGATTCTTAACTCTATCTCTACAAAGCTAATCTTGGACAATCACAGGCAAACTTTAAGGGCATGTTTACCTCAAGAACTTGTGGGAATTCTCTTCCTTCAATAAGGATCAGTTAACTAATAACCCCATGGTGTCTAAATAGTATAAACTGAGAAAAAAGGGTAACTTGTCTACTGTTAGATCAATGGAGAAGGAATCCCATCTTTTCCCCCAAGAAAGTATGCTTAATATTCAGGTTAATAAGTAGGAAGGACAACAGAGGACATTTTAATTAGTCTATCAGTAAGTAAAGTCAAGTGCTTCTTTTTCTCAGTAGTTGAGAACAAGAATAATAATATGTGAATGACTCATCTGTAATTTCCTAGTAAACATATTCATTTTTTCCCACCAAAAATATCCACTCCCTCTATTAGAACAGATTTGGAAAACAGGGGAGAATTTAATCTACACCCTGGTTTCAAATAAGCACGATTTCTTTCTGAAATTATGTTTTGTACAAGTTCCTTAAAAGAGCTGCTTTGTCAGTGATTGCCACTAGAGGGCTCTTCAGGGTTACTACTAAAAGCTGCTGGCTAAAGGTACCCCTAAAGGAGAACTGAGCTGTCCAGATGCTGAATGGCACATTAGCTATTTCAGTTTGAGGAAAGTCTCAACTGCAAGTACATACAACCTTTCATTGGGATGGTGCTGGGAAAGAATTATAGTGTTGGAGGGAGAGAATTTCTGCCAAGATATCTGGTAGAATTACTATCCCAGAAACTCTAAATGGGCTCTTTCAACAATTATAGAGATTCTAAATAATATCCCAATACTTGATTTTCTAGCAAGAGAGAAAGAACAGGGATTGGGAGGGGAAGGAGGCGGGAGGAAATGAAATTATTATTAAGAAACAAGTAGGAGATTACTGACCCACACTGCTTAAAAAGCTAAAAAAAATATGCAGGATCCACGCTTCAAAGGTTAACATGGAAGGTTACCAACAATATTTAACCCCATCCAGGAACACTCCCAAAGACCTTGTTGGGCTGATTGAAGGGCTGAAGTCCAAACACCTGAGTTTGACTAGCAACTCTGTGATTTATAACTTTGGGCAAGTCATTTACCTCTAAACATCTGAACATTTCTGAATGGAAAGTACATAAGAATTCAGTTAAATTAGTCCATATTTTTATCACAAATATTCTATATCCCTTCTAAGTATAAGAGTATTCTGAGATCATATTTTCTAAGAGACCAAAATCTCCATATCTCATACATGAAATTTAAGTTCCAGAATACTATCAATGAATAGTTCTCTTATTCTGAGTACAAATACAAGTTTACTTCTAACTGGTGCTTCCACAGAATTTATCAGTATCCTAGAAGCTATTTATTGTGGAAAGTTTGCTCTAAGGCACTGTCTGCTTAAGCCATGTACAAGCATCCTGTTATGTGCTTTGCAGCAAGTTTCCATCATCTGTTCATACTGTTCATGAGGGCAGGCATGGAGAAATCATTTCCTAGCCACCACACTAGGTAAGGTACAAGGGGAAAGGAGAAAATGGAATTAACAGGGGGATCAAGAGTGATCTGCTGTTCACTTTTATAACTAGCACAAAGGAACAAATTCAAAGTCTTTCCTCCCGCTTTTTAGCCAGCCAAATGAACTGACAGCAGCCTCAGTTACTGAAAAAGTAATTAGGAATTGTCTGTGTCTTCTTATCAACACACTAATAGGCATGCACACACTCTCATTAGAGAAGTACCTTCTTGACTCCAAACAAAAGTTCATGCCCTATATATTCACTAATCAGGGAGCTGATCTAACTAATCAGAGATTTTCCTATTCAGCTCCCCAAACCTACATTACAATAGCATTAATAATACATTTGACTGAAGTATAAGATGTTTGAGTCACTTCCATCAGTATCTTCCTCTCTAAAATATAGAGACTATCCTCAATGATTTTTAAGGTTTCTCTGACATCTGACATTCATCAACCTTTAGACAAAACACTTCTGTTAGAGGACATAGTCTTCAGGACTTTGTTTCCAAAATAATCCAAGTGCCATTACTCTGGTACGTTGAGTCCATTTCTTAGAAATTTTGCACATCAAATTTTCAAAGGAAGTGTTTGATTAAATGATTTTTCTAGACTGTTTTGTACATTTTTATTCATACATACACATAGACATACATTCTGACTTATAAACCTAGAGATGCTTAAAGTTGCAGTCTTATGAATACATTCAACTTCTGACTCTAGTGCATAACTACAGCCTTAACCTAATTATCACTGTAGTTTTTCTTCCTTCTGTTTCCTTACTCTTTTGTTAACAAAGATTCACCAATACCTATTCATAATACTTTCTAGTTTCTAGATAAATTTAATAAATCCTAAAAATGTGCTTATACATGTATTTGAAGGGGTGAAAGACTGGGCTGGGGGGAGTTTACACTTTTAAAAGTATTCATTCCCATCCAGCTTCTCACTGTTCCTATACAGGAGTATGGCTTCTAAGATTACCTTTTCTTCCCTTCCTCACCCTATGCTCACCTACTTGCTTAATATTTCTAATGCCCCAAATTTCAAAAATACATATTATTCTTAATTCTCTTCACTTACTTTTTTTTCTGTTGATAAGCACATGAATATCATTTATAGAGAATCTACACTAAAGGAAACTCATTTCTATTGAAAAACCTGAGTCTCAGAACTCCCAAAGATAAAAGGTCTATTTTCAAGGTTTGACACCTATTCTGATTACCTCTTGTAGTCCTCTCATGGAAGGAGGGATGCAGGGTTGAGTCGCTCCACTCAGCCTAGGCTGACTGCTACATTTTCAGTGTGAGCATTTATAACTCAGCAAAGTTATACAAACTTTGTATAAGTCAGCAAACACTACAAATCAGAGCTTGGCTTATTGCTAATTATCTAGAATTAAGAAAGAGATGGAACAAATGTTAATAATACTGACTAAACTTAAAAGTATGTTATACATACTTTTTATAATTGTTCTCACCCTCTGATTGGCTAATCACAAATTCCTTGGAGTCTTAACACTGGTCTGGAGGAAGCTAATGTTTATATTAGTGACAGAAAGAAGAAAAACGTGAGAAGTAAAGAGAGAGAGGGATGATAGAGCAAGGGGTACAAGAGAGCACAATGGAATATGAAGGCAGAGTAAGATATCGACATCACATGTGATTTTTCTTCAGGGATTGATGACTTTGAATCCCAGAGACAATTAGAGCAGGAGCAGAGCTAGAAAGTTGGACTGACATGGGATTGGAGGAAGAACTTGTTGAATGAAGGCCCCAACCCTCAGATGCTAGTGATGACAAAATAAGGATGATGGTGTCACTTTCCAAGATTACTACTCTAGAAATACAGAAGGGCCAGTGGGGGGTCGGGGTGGAGCCAAACTAATAGGTATATCCTTAAAGGATACCACACCATCTTGCTGACCTGGTCCATAGTTCTGCTGTTCTTCCCGCTAGCAAGGCACATATCTAGCGCAATGTGTGCCCCACCACAGTCTACACCAGATTTTCTTAAATGTTTTCCACTTGCAACCTCTTTTCACCCAAAAATTTTTTATGTGACCCTGGGTAAATAGGTAAATAAACTAGGTATACAAATCAAACGTTTACTGATATTAAATCATAATTTGCCTTTTCATTTTATCCACTGCCTTCAATACTATCCCCATAATGTCTCACACTATAACTTCCCGAGTTTGATTTTAATATTTTTCATCCTTTTTAAATGTGCATTTTGTCCATATTTATAATGTAACAATGTTAGAATGGTAATATATACAACAGTATAAATTACAGAATTTACAAAAAAAATAACGAGATTTTATATATATTTATATTCAGGGTGCATGCTCAAAACTTTTTTACTATTGGAGTATATTCTAGACAACTTGGCAGGCCTCTCCTCTCAGGTCCCCAATATACAAGGCAAAGAGGAAGAATAAGAATAAGCAATCACTCTTCCTCACCACCACTTCCATATCTTCCCTTTGCCAGTGCAATGGGCTCCCAACCAATGAAGCGCCATTCTCAGAGTACATGTAGTGTCCTCTGCCTGCTGCCAGGCCATGGAGAAGAGGCTAGATTCTGCTTTTATAAAGACACAGTGATGTGTAATGGAAGTGCCTTTCTCCCTGGTTTGGAGCATGTGTAGACATTCTGTAACTAGTTCCAGTCTGCTGACTTTTGATGAAAACTGGCTCCTGAGCCAGAAACTGAGATCATTTAAAATGTATTAATCAACCAAAGTGAGCCTCTTTCTATTTCCTGCCTGGCTGTTTTTGAATGAGAGAGATCTATTATAAGCCTCTGAATAGGGACAGGCCTTGGGCCTTTACCTTCCAGGACCAAAATGTGCTCCATTCATATGGGCCTCTGTTCCATATCCCTGTGTTTATTTTTTTTCCCTGCTAATGACCCCCATTAGGTAAAGAAGTGTTAGAGATAGTTTTAACTTTGAAAATTTCAAGATGTACTTATAGCTTGCTCCAGAAGTTCAGCAACTAGAATCCAGACTAGAATTTCCTGAAGTCAAGCATAGGAGAAGCAAATTCAAAGTTCCCTAAGAGTGATCCACTTGACCAAGATTAGCAATAAATGAGATGCCAATTTGTCTGAGTTATGCTGAATTCAGATGGGAACTCAATGCTTTTGCCATTTTGTGTCCCATCCCCACTTTAAATTTGAACCTACTCAAACCTATGCTTGAACCTTAAACTGATGCAGGAAAGTAAAGAACATACCCTGAGTGCTAAGGGGAAAGTTTGCCTTTTTTCTCACTGCCAGTCATCCACAGACAACAGAAGTAAATAAAATTGGTAAAATAAAACAAAACTTACATATGTACTTGTCCTGTGTCTGGTAAAAGTCCCATGCTCTCAGCTATAGGATATGCTTGTAAATCTTTAACAACTAGTTCTCTGGGAAAAAAAAAAACATATATATGCATAACGCATATTTAAGTTTAGCCTGCATTATTAACACATTCTCTACCACTTAAGTTAACTAACAGAAGAACAAATCAAATTCTAATTTGTAGTGTTTGCAGATTTCCAAAATTTAAACTAAAAATTTAACAATCAGTTTAGGTTGGTAAGAATTGGCTTAAGTACATTCCTGCATCTCTTCCTCAATGACAGAGACAATACTGGTGAGAGACAGAGACACAGACAGAGACAAACAGACATTCCGACTTAGCACAAGGGAAGAAGTGAATACAACAAAGTTGCCTTAACCCACCCATGAGGGAGAATAGAGAGCTTTTGGCTGAAAATGTCTAAAGGGCCTGGGTAAAAGGAACAGAAATAGTTAAATGTCTCAGAAGTATTCCAACACCAAGCTTGCCTGCCAATTCCTTTAGGAAGAGGATAACAGGAAGGGGATAGGAGCACAACAAAGTGACTTGTTAGAAGCAAAAGATCTCCAACAAACCAAACTCCCAAGCTTTCTAAATCACTGCAGATGCTCACAGCCACCTCTCATGATCTTGTGTCAGTCTGCAGCCAGATTTCGTCCAATGCAACAAATACCAACCCTCGTTCAGTCAATAAACATTTATTGAGCACCTATTATAAGAAAGCCACTGTATAAATTGGTCATCAAGCATTTATTTAGGTGTTTGCTATGTGCCAGGCAATGTACTAAACATGATATATACAAAGAAAAGCAAGGCAGATAAGCAGTATATACCCTCAAAGAGCCTATAATTTAATGGACCTTTTGACTTGACAGGATCAAGGATCAAAGACATGAAAGGAATTGAAAATTTTAAATTTTAAAGGAGGGAAAAGACACACCATAGGAAGAATAGCTATTGAAATATCTTTAGATTTTTTGAAGAGAAAAAATTCAAGAATGGAGCCAATAGTAAAATCCATGGCCTTGAATATCTATACACAAAAGTACAAAGTATAGGCAATAAGCAAGACAAACTAGAGAGTATAATGCAAAGAAACAACTCTGACCACAAGGCTATTATGAAGACTTGGTAGGATAAGATCTATGAAAGAAATTTGGGTCTGAATGTATATAGCTTTTATATTCATATGACTAATCAATAACAAAGAGAGGGTTCATAAGAGCTTTTAAATAAAGATCAATGGAGGCAGAAAAAGAAGTTAATTTTTACAGTATACTTCCAAAGCTGCCTGAACAGAAAGAGGTAATAGATGAGTTTAAAAGAAATATGCAGTGGACAGAGCACCAGCCCTGAAGTCAGAAGGACCTGAGTTTAAATCTGGCCTCAGATACTTCCTGGCTGTGTGACCCTGGGCAAGTCACTTAATTCTAATTGCCTCAGCAAAACCAAATAAATAAATCGTTATAGCAACGGAAGGATGTATCAATTAACCAGACCATCTCCTGAATCACACTCACGCTTAAATGATAATTTCATACTTCAAAAAGTGGAGGAACCAACAAGGAGAAATTCTACTCTGGACCTTATTCTCATCAACAGGAAGTGGTTGCTACGAAATGTCAACTGATTCAAGGTTTGGGAAATGCTAAAGACCAGTACCAGGAAACATGGAGTTCACAAGACAGTAAAGCTAGCCAGCTCTATTCAGGTGTCATATTCACAGAAGAAAGCACTGTCAGAAGTAAATCTTTAGGACCCTAAGATGGAATTGGGCATCCACTGGGGATACAAAAGAATTGGGATACCCTCTCTCCAAAATTGTTGTTCTTACTCTTAACAGGATGACTTAGCTTCCCTGTCAGATGTTCTTGACTTTTCCTGGACTTTTTTAAGTGAACTGGGAAGAAGTGAGTTTTCTCCTAGATTGTGTCAGAAATACCAGACAAAATTTAGAATTTAGAAGAGCAGAGGGTTTTTTTTTCCTTTTCCATTTCTGCATTTTTAAATTTAATAAGAGCAAAATCTAAAAGTTTCTGAGGGAGGACAAACAGAAAAAAAAAATCTCAAGAATGAAATTCTGAAAACACAAAGAAAAAAGTCTAATGAGGAAAAATGGAAGTCATTAGAATTATTCTTTCCTTCTACCTCCTTCCTCCCAATTAAGGGGAAAAAATCTTGTAACATATAAAAGGTCAAGAAAACCAAATTCCCCAATGGTCAGATTCAAAAATGTATGGCTCTTCTCTATGAGAACTCCATGAGTTCTCTTCTCTGTCAGAAGGTGAGCATTATTTTTCTTCATTTGACCTCTGGAATCTTAGTTGTTCATGGTATAAAACAGAGATCTTGCCTTTCAAAGTTGTCAAAATAGGAGTCATTTATAAAGCACAGTGTGGATGCAGAGAGAATTCATCAATCAATCTAGATCCTGAGGACAGAAGCAAGAGCAGGTAACAGGATAAATACGAAAGTTTGATAGGGTTCTGTAAGAAGTGTCAAGAATGCTAAAGCTCTAAATAAATTGGGACCATCAAGGAAAGCAAAGGAAAATATAAAGGTTCTAAGAGGTGGAGGTGAAGAGGGAGAGACTACCAGCAAGTATTCTCTAAAGGTAAGAACAGCAAGCAGACTGGTTTGGCTAGAACATACATAGTACATGAAGGGAAGTTAACAGATAACAAGCCTGTCCATTAGAATGGGAGCTCCTTGGTGGAGAAGGAAAGAGCCTAGAACACAGACTTGTGCTAAATATACAGGTAGGGGTGGGTCGTAGCTGAGGACCTCCAGGTGAAAAGGAGTGGCCAGGCAAGAAATCCAAAAGAGCAATGTCACAAAAGCTGAGAACAATATCTAGAAAGAGGAGGTGGTCAAAAGCTAAATGCTGAAAACGGTAATAGCTAGTATTTATATGAAATCTCTAAGTTTGCAAATCACTTTACAAATATCTTTTTATTTCACACTGACTTTGGAAACAAGGGAAATTATCCTCATTTTACAGATAAGAAAACTGAGGCAGACATCAGTTAACTGACTTTCCCAGGTTCACACAGATAGCATGTCTGAAGTTGATTTGAACTCAGGTCTTCTTGATCCCAGGTTCCATACTCATCTACTAAGCATAAAAATTCTGGGGATGTGCAAAGGCTAAAATAAAGTGGTCCCCCTGCCATCAGGTTTACTCTAATAGAAGGTAGAGTTTATTGGCATTTTTATATATTATCAACAAGCCCAGCAGCAAGATAGAAAGAGAAATTGCATTTATATTCTAATAGAGGAGACAACATATTCACATATTGTATAACTTTTTATCAGCAGAGGGACTGATGGATAGGGTAACTTTTTTTTTTTCCAAGCTGGAAGAACAGACTGAAGAATTATGGGAGACTGGAATTTTTAAGCTGGTCTAGCCCAGCGGGCAGATAAAAGAGACAGCAAGTAAAGGGTTCTACTATGCCAAAGTGAATATAATCATGGCTCATGGCAGCTGGAACCTTTTATGGCTTACTGATCTGCTTAAGAGTGATCATCCTGAACAGAATTTGTTTGCCTGAGTGTACCTGCCTCACATTGGGATCTTGTCAATTTATCCACTTTTCACCTCCTCCCTGCAAAGCCAGTGGTTGAGGGGATCATATTCTCCTACCTCTTTTCTCTTTTACAAAACATTCATCTGTTTAGGTGAAGCTGAAACTTATCTTATTGGTCTGTTTCCCCCATGGGTGACCATAAGGTTTGTGAAGTGATTTGCCTAGGATCATACCGCCAGAATGTAACAGAGGCTGGTCTTGAAAGGAAATGCTCCTGGTGCTAAGGCTGGCTCTATTCACACTGTACTGTCTCTCATTTTCTACACAAATTGTAAATTAGCTCTATCTGCCAATTTCTTATTGTTATTGTGTATTTTATTTTTTAGTGATTATTTATATATGTATATTTTATATTGTGTGTGATTCACAAATAAAACAAATGAGTAGGGCTAACAGAAAAAGCAACAGAAAGATTCGACATCTGGTTCCCTGAGTTTTATTACCAGCTCAGGTCAAATCATTTTTGGTTTCCTTTGCCCATCTCTAAGAGAATTTGTTTCTGTCCAGACGTATAGTTTCATCCTAATAGTTAATCCCCTCACCCAATGCAAATCAAAAACTGTTCCACATTTTGGTCCTAGAAAATTGCCTAGAGCACTGACAAGTTAAACTACTTGCCCTAGGTCACAAAGTTAGCATGTACTAGAAAACTAAGGCTGCCCTAACTCTAAGGATAATTCTCAATTCACTATGCCATGCTGCCTCTCTAACAGGGAGAATGATACTAAAGAAGTAACAGCAGTACTAATTTATCATAAGTGAATAGAAACAGAAAAATTGTTTAAAGCCACCTGCAAAAGCTGAAGAATGATTTGCCACTGTGAAGACTACTCAGAGCAGCCAGGTGGCACACTGGATAAAGCAATGGCCTCGGAATCAGGAGTTCAAATCTGCCCTCAGATACTTACAAACTGTGTGACCCTAGGCAAGTTACTTAAGCCCTATTGACTCCCCTCCCACCCCTCCCAAAAATGAGTATTCAGGTGCCTCAGGTTCCCCCCCAAAACTCCAAGAATTCAAAAATGTTTTAAGTATCAGTAGTAGCCTCTCAAGATTTGAAGAAGAAAACACTTAACCTGGATTTTTACTGTATTTGTTAAAAAATGTATCACTGATGTGAAAAAGAATCAGGTATCAGGAAACTTAGATATGACAAATCACAGTTAGATAAATTGTCTCATATTCCTCTCATCTGCAAAGTGAAAGGGGGATTACAGCTCGTGA
This sequence comes from Myrmecobius fasciatus, assembly GCA_023553655.1. Taxonomy (NCBI): domain Eukaryota; kingdom Metazoa; phylum Chordata; class Mammalia; order Dasyuromorphia; family Myrmecobiidae; genus Myrmecobius; species Myrmecobius fasciatus. Next base: position 906,670 of record JAJPUD010000076.1, on the reverse strand, counting down.
ATTCTACAGATTGTATAGCTCTAAAATCTATAGTGAAGTTTACAGTTACATCTTGTACCATTCTATAGAAAGCAATAGTTGAGATGTGATAAGGAATAGTCCAGATTGTACTAAGAGAAACAAAGAATTATCCATAGCTGATAAAATCAAATATGAGGAACCTCAGGGATCAAGGCAAATCTAGTCCAAACATCTGAAAAGTGAGTTTCTTGAGAAATAAACACAATTCTAAAATGCTCCTACATTATCAGTCAGAGGGTTTAGAAAGAGCTAATCAATAAAACAATAGGGTAATCAATAAGGTAAATCAAAACTGAAACAGACACCACCCTTTTCTATATTTTAATTACCATTATTGCACCAATACACCTTATGCTTTATATACATATATCTTTTTTTTTTTTTTAGTTTTGCAGCAGTTCAAATACATAATATATTATCATCTTGGGGAATGCAAAGAACAAGTGAAGGAAAATGAGAAAAGAGGCTCCCAATGGTTAACTACTAGTGATTCTCCTATTTTCCTTTAGTGTTTTTGTTTGAAACGAAAAAGGACCTTCCAGAGCTCAGCAAGTGCAAAACTACTTGATATATAGCACAGGGGGGAAAAAAAGACAAAAATAAAGATGGACCCACAAGTCCATGGGAAGGACAAGAAAAAAATTCAGGGATAGAGAAGATATGTATTTCCAGGTTAGACTCAAAGACTCCTAATTCAGAATAAAAGAACAGTCTGATGGCCAAAAAAAAAAAAAACCAAATAAACAAACAAACCAGGAATGATACTGATTTATCACAATAAATCCTCCCTTGTCATAATTAGCTACTTAATAGAAATAATGAAAATGTCCTTTTCTGTGGAAAAGGAAATTCTCTTCACAGCATTGTGAGGAAGAAAGGGAAATGTTGTAAAAACAAAACAAAACAAAAACCTCAAACTTTGTTCTGATATTCCTCTGGGCAAAGTTTATCAGAGCCTTCCCTTTTCAAAACTTGTCAAACCTCTGTAGCTGAGCTTTCTTTATAAATGGCAGATACAAGCATAGCAGCAGTCCCCACTTGAAGAGCTGAATACAGGAGATGGATTTCTCTGGTTAAAAGGGCCAAGCTTTATGGGAAATGGACATACCTGGTCCCACAAAACAATCCAGGTCAGACACCTTACCAAGGAAGGGTGGGCACATTACATCATCACCTGCAAGGGGACTAAGCGCTCTGTACTTCCCCTATGCACAGATCTGACTCTCACTCTAAATCACATAAAAGGTCAAAAAAAAAAAGTAGATCTTGCATCAAATGAGGTGACTAGATGGAGCTACAGGAAACAACATCTACCTAAAGGGCAACTTGGGACAACAGCCGGCCAAAAATCTTACCCTGGTGAGATATTGCCCCAGTGAAAAAACACAAGGTGATGGAGCAAATGGCACCAACACAACCCTCTTCTCAAAGGGAGAGACGTGTAAACATAGAAGAGGGCAATGGAGCTGCTCCCAGCACTGTCATTTCCCAACTGAGATTAGTAAGAGGAGAACATGGCAGGAAGTGGGGAGCAAGAGCTTGGCTCATCTGTCTATACAGCCTTCCACCCATCTCTCACCACTCATTTTGTAAACACACAGGCCTGGAAGTCATCTCCAATAACTCTATTCCAATCTTAAGTCCTGGGATAAAGGAGATAGTGATGGGGTCAGTGCCTCCTTACCTCCCAATATCTGTTCCCAAAGAATTAAGTCCCTTCAATTGCAGAAACCAAATGGAGCTGCAAGGAGGTTTGTACCTACCTACTGTTACTTGAGAGAGAGGCTCTCCAAAGTGACCCTGCCCCAATGCCACCCAAAGAGGGCAATGGGCCACCAGATGGCCTGGGAGAAGGGTAAGGAACTAAAAAGGGAGCTGAGCGACTTTAAGTATAATTCCCCTTGATACGGAGATCCTGGCCCGACAAGCATTCTCTGCTTCCTCACAAGTGGGCTCCAACCCACCTCTCAGCCTTGTTGGGCAGCAGGAGATGCTCCCTGGGCTGCACAGCATATGATCAACAGTAGGGAGGTACATAAACCAGCTCTTGATTGCAATAAGAAAGCTTTTTAAAAGACTGTCCAGGAATTTCAGTTCTGGAGAAGGTGGAGTATTCCAATTCCCCCCCTCAAATTGGTGCCCTTGTATTCTCTTGGTCTTCAAGTTTATCCCTGCTGCTCAGAATTGGACCCAGTTGGATGGCTGTGGTGTCTGGTTTGGAACAGAGCTGCATTCCAGAAGACAAGAGAAAGAAAGCCATGAAAGTAACATTAAAAAAAAAGCTATCCAGTTACAACAGTAATTTCCAAAAAGTCTCAACTTAGTGCTCCATGCAAATCTAATGAATCAATAAAATGATAAGTTCTATGAAAAAAACTATGCTCATACTTTACACCCAGATTTCTTGATCCACTATGTATAAAACATCCTCATGATCCTCTCTACTTCTGTCAAGGCCCATCTTTTCCAAAGGCATCAAACCTGAGGGCAGCCAGGCTGACCATGTTTCCCTGCTTAGGGCTTTCATATATATTTTACAACAAAATTTCTACCCAGTCCTCAGCCCCTATATATGAGTAAGCTTCTTCACCCTGACCATTACCTGGATGCAGTACTGAAGTCTCCCCATAGATCAGTCACTGCAGAAGCAGGGGCAGGAACAGGAGCAGGTGCTGGTGTATTTGAGACAGGAACAGGAGAATCAAAGTCTAACAGGATATCTGAGCATGTAACAGAAGTAAGAGAAAAAAGCAAAAAACAATTATTAAAGTTGAAAAGAAATGGGAGAAATTATTTAGTCTGTTTCAATGTCTGCAAAAAGTCCAAATACCCAAACCATCCTTTTTCTCCCCTGGCTTCCTATAGAGGGGGGGAAAAAAAAAAAAAAGAATTATCCTACATATTCCATTAATAACAAAAACTCAATCTTATTTGGTATATGAATAATTTTTTAAAGCACATACACCACAATAGCCCTGGGAGATAAGCAGAATAAGTATCTTTAAATGAAGAAGCCAAAGTTCAGAGAAGATACAGAGAAAACAAAGTGTCAGAACTTAGGGTCTCTGCTAAATAATTTTACCATGTAGCCAAACTAAGCAAAAGCATGGTCTAAAAAATTGTTAGGATTCTTAGATTGTTAACTCCCAATACTAAGATTTTAAGAAATGTATTATTCCTTATTTCAGCATCCTCATTTAAAGAAATTGAGTAGGGAAGAAGGGAAAGAAAAGATCCCTTGTCTCTACCCACTTTCTAAGAGGGCCATGAGAAAGAATGAGAATATCCACAAAGCAAGATGTTTAGTCTAATCCCCCAGATTATGAAATAAAATTATAATAGAACAAACTCTAACATCAATCTAGAACATAACTGAAACCTGTTCTTTTACTATCATCCATTCAGAGCCAATGAACCTACCGGGTACCATGTTCCTAAACCTATTCTTTGCTTCAGGGGAAGTGACCTGGAAGCCTGAAGCTGACAAGTTCTACTTCACCATTCCCATTTTCCAGGAAAAATTTAAGTTCCTTTAGATCAGACAGAAAAGTCCACACATCTAACTCCCAAGACAGACTAGTATGACTCAGATAAAACAAAAGAGGCTAGTTTTCAATGTGAAAGGTAAAGAGGGATTTACCTGCATCATTGCCACCTTGGCTGGACTTCTGGATGGGAGGTGGAGTGACATGATTCGCGATGGGTACTGAAGATGAAGGCGGGGGAATAGTCACTTTGCCCCCAGGTGGAGGTGGCAGTAGGCTCAGGCCCCCAGCCCCTGCAGATCGAGGCTTAGATGTTCCTGCTTTCTTTGTGGTAATATTCTAAAAGAGACAGATTTACACAAATAGATGGAAACACAGGAAGGAAAAACAACTGTAGGGTTGGGTGAAAAGAATACATACAAACTTACCCCAATACTCAATTTGATTGTTTGTCCTTCCTTAAAACCTAGATCCAACTTGGGACGAGTGTCCATTTCCTGAGATTCTTTGGTGATCTCAGATTCCTGCTTTACCCATCTTCAAGGGAAAGAAAAAGTGGCTAAAGGGATGACAATAGATAACTTCCCACCCACAGTACACAACAACCCTGATAGAGCCTTTTCTTTTTCATCAAAATTACAAGTCAAACCCTACAAGGACAAAAACATAAACCCCAAATTTTAAACAAGCATTCCAAACCCAGATTTACAGAAATAGGGATTGAAATTTAGAAATGGATATAGTGACAGGCAGGAAGAAAAAAGGGAAGACTCTAGATTCGCAACAAATGGGGTAATTAATATAAAGAAGTCAAGGCAATAGAAGAAAAGGAAAAACAGAAGACTATTCTCCCTGATTTAAGAGGCAGGTCACACTCACTTGAAGTGATCTTGCAGAGAAACGTTGAAGTCAAAGGCATCACCCCGATCTGTGAAGCCGATACCAATGAAAGCACTACGTCCTGTGGGAAGGAGGGGAACGCTCAGGGCAAGAAGGTGTCCTTAGGAGAGCCCCTGCTACACACAAGGCAGTTAACCAACTTCTCAGTCTTTCTACTAGCTCCTGCTGCGCCCATGCTGGATGCTGATGTAATAATCACGTCCCTGGTTCGTGGTACTTGAAGCTACTCCACTAAAGTTCTACTCAAATGCCATATCATAGCATGGAGATGACCTGATTAAAAAAGTTCTGAGTACCAGACGGCTGGTTAACTGCATTATCTATTGTTCAATGGCCAACTGCTTAAGATGAAGAGACTCGTTATCAGGTTTGCAGCATACTGATCAATTATTCACTTGTAGCTCTTGAAGAATCACAGGAAGACTGAAATTAGCACTGGTGGAGGGAGTACCCACACCAATTAAATTATTGATTATCTAGTGAAAGCAGTCTTACACTAAAAAAGATATGGCAGCAGGATAAGTAACTCTGCACTCTCTGAATAAGCAACAGATTCCCTCATGTGAATTAAGAAACTAACCTAAGTCTCCATCTATCTACCCACAGTCCTGAGCACAGGAAGAGAATTCCCTTATATATGAATCTAAAAAAGAGCAAGATAACAAAATAAATTTCTCCTCTTACCTCAACAAACTATATATATATATCGGCCTAACACATCCACTAATATTACTTCTCCCATCTCTTTACCATATGTACCTTCAATCTAATAATCCCTCTCACTCCACTAAAAGTGTTACAGGAAATACATTCAGAGATTCCCACAAATACCAAATAAAGAAAAGGAGCTACAAGAATTGTTCATTTTTGTTATATATTCTGATTGGTTGATTCAAGCTTACTTATGAGGTTCATCTTCATCACTGTGCTAGTTTCTCTGACTTATCAAGATTCCCCTACCAACCAACAGTATCTCTAATGAGTTAGTAGGGAGGCAGAAAAGTTTGGGTGAGACAGACACAAAGGTACCTGAACCAAGACTGAAATTAATAACTAGTTCTCCTTTATCCCCAATCAAACTCCAATGTTGGCTCCCTTACCAGTTCCATCTTGAATCCGGATCACAAAATATCTGCTAGAATCTGTCACTGTCTCCACAGCAATGCCAGGATACTGGTCCACTGGTGCCTGAGCAAATAGCTCCCCTAAGGAATGAAAAAAGGAGGAAGAAGGAAGAGATGTCTTTTGAGCAGAAGAGGAGTCTATTATTCATATTTAAAATAGCTCACAATATAGATTGCTTCCCTGAGTCTGAAACCTAAAGATGAAATTCTGTTAAAGGATCTACTAACTACATTCACCTGATACTTTGTCTTCAAGTTTGATGTAGGCAATCTTCCCCTTGGAAGTGATTCGAAGACGACCAGTCCAATCAGGCTGATCTAGTTTCCAGTCAGATGCCCTGGGAAAAAAACAGGGAACTTTAGGACCACAGCAATACTCTTTTATATCTAACATAGAAGAGTGGTAAACTTGGAGTAAGAAAGGCTTGAATTCTATTACAATCGAGCTACGTATTATGTGGCTCCGGGCTCTCTATAAAATAGGGATAATAATGGCACTTATCATATGAGACTCATTAGGTAATATAACAAATAGCTCTCTGAAAACCTCAAAGTACTACTGAAATATTTGCTGTTGAGTATTATTATGTTATTACTATTACTCCAAAGAGAAACTTTTTCCTAGAAACCACAATGTGTAAATATAGAAGGCATGGAATCATCAAATAAGATCTGAAAGGATTCTTAGAAATCCCTTAATCCAATCTCCTCATTTTACAGATGAGGAAACTGAAGAAAGCCCAAAGGAAGTGATTTGTGGCAGGACACATGGCATTTGAACTAAGTCTTTAGATCTCTGGCATTTTACACTGTCTTGGAAAAATAATTTCATCAGCTTAAAAATTTTTTCAAATATCTTAACAATAACAATCCCCATAAAGTGCTTTATATATTACAGAGCTTTTTTCAAAAGACCACCCTGAAATCTAAGAGTGCCATATTTATAATTCCCACTTATAAAGAAACAGGCTGATTGCCCAACATCACAAATCTAGTAGAATTCAGAAACAAGGCTCATGCTATGGAGCATAACTCTATATAACTCTATACAAAACATAAATTATTTGTAATATTTAATAAATTGATTTTTTAAACTTTTTTTATTTTATTACTTTTTTGTTTTGTTTTGTTTTCTGCTTTTTATAGGCAGTGGAGGAAAGGATCAGGGGTTGTTAGGAATTTAAACACAACAGTTGAAGAATAGATAGGTGACAATGGAGTCAGGTAAAACAGAATGTCTGAAGAGAAGCAAAATAAACAAAAAGCTGATTAGAAAGTTAAGAGGGAAAACCAAATAAGACAAAAAAATTACCAAATATTAGAATCCATAAACAATACCCCACTCTGTCCATTTATGTAAAATTTAAATGCTTAATAAAACAATTTATTGTGTATTAGATTTTCTAAAACGTGGTTTTAACATACAGGTGCTATATAAATCTCAGCTATTTATACCTGATTACAATTATTCATTTAACAAGTCAACATAAGTACCTCCTTTGGGAAAGACAATATGCTAGAGATAAAAGATTTTATATCCCTCCCCAAGGACCTTAAATTTTATAAACACACAAATACAAGGCAAGGTATAAATGGATCAAATAAAAGCTCAAGATTTTCTAGGAATATCTGAGGAAAGACTGAGGAAGAAAATACCAACAATTCTGAAAAGAAAAGACTCTAAGACAAAGCAGCACCAAGCACAGTGCCCTGAACCTAATAGGCACTTAATGTTCACTAAAATTAAATTCAAAATTCTGAAAGATAAGGAAAGGGGGCAAAAAATTCCAGGTATAAGAGCTTTTACGATTTACTGGACATGAAAATGCAGATCAAATATGGAAAACAGATAATGGTCCAGTTAAAGTGCAGAAGAGTCTTCAACAATGAAATGTCTCAAACCAGTTCCAATTATTTAGTGAAGAAAGCCATATACACCCAGAGAGAGGGATATGAAATTTGGAGCACAATGATGACATATCATTTCCATGATCTCTATCAATGTTTGCTTGCATTGGGTTTCCTTTCTCAGATATTTTTTGTTCATGTAGATACGATTGTTTTTGCACAGCAAGATAAGTATGGAAATATGTGTACATATATTCGACTTGTCAAGTATTTTAATATAATTAACATGTAGTGGACTTCCTGCCATCTAGGGGAGGGAAGGGTACTGGGGGGAAAATTTGTAAGGGAAAGCTTTGTAAGAATCAATGTTGAGGAACTACCCATACATATGTTATGCAAATAAAAAGCTTTAATAAAAAATAAAATAAAATAAAATATAAATAAATAAATAAATAAATAAAGTGCAGAAAAGGAAGTTGTTCTTGTTGCTCTGTCTTGTCCAAATCTTCCTGATCCCATTGGGGTTTTTCTTGGCAAAGATACTGGGGTGGTTATGGGGCTATTCTGGGAGGTGCTAATGCTGGTATATCAGTTCAATATGGAATGGGGGCAGACTGCTACTTCTGGCAAGGAAGATAATAGCAGCTCATTCTTTCCCACCCAAGAGCAGGTCTGGAAACAACCTCCAACTTTCTTCCCTAGAACTTCCTCCTCTAACCCTACCCCACCTCCCATTCTTTGGACTATTCCTTTAAATACTGAGCTGCCTTATCTCATCCTCATCAATTTCTCTACTGATCTCCTTCAAGAGAAAAAAGAAGGATGAAAAGGGTATCCTGAAAGCTGTGTAGGAAAATGGAGTGGTCAATGTCAACTACAGAGAGATCATGGAGACTGAGGACCAAGGAAAAATCATGAAATCTAGTAGTTGGTAATTTTAGAATATTTTTGGCTCATTTCAGAGCATTCATTGGGATCAAAAGCCAAAATGCACGTGATAAGAAATCTGGCAAAGTAAACAGATAATGAAATGGAAGACATATAGAAAGACATCTTAAGAGATGACAAAAGTTTAAGGGTTTTGTTTTGTTTTGTTTTGCTTTAAACAAATTAAATCTGAACAGGTTTCAAGGCAGCAGGGAGAGTACCAGGCAATAGAGAGACTAAGAATGAGGGAAAGGGAAGAATGATTCCTGGAGAACACTCTTAGAGGGCACAGGATACAGTAAAGTTAACCTTAGCAAAAAGAAGGCGACTTCATCCTCTGAGATTTCACCAAGGGAGGAGAGTTTGGATACTGAGTTTGGGAACACGGGAGATAGAAATTTCCAAGGTTCATTTTTCTGTCATTAAGGAAACAAGGTCATCTACTGACGGGGGGCGGGGGGGGGTAGCATTAGTTCTTAAAGAGAAAGGAAAAGGTCTGAAACAGCCAATGTGGGGGGATTCAATACAAAGGCTGCTTCCTGAAGGAGAGGGACCAATTCAGCTTAGATAACATTTATTCATTGTGAATCCATCTGAGAGAGTTGCCTAACTTCCTCCAGCAGTGAATGTCAGCAGAAGAACAGAGAAAGTGGCCAGATGGTTGGATGACGGAGCTTTGGAGACTTGGCAGGATATGAATGGTGAAAAAACAAGAAGGCACAAGAGTCAAAGTTGCACTCCATTACTGATCTGATTGTCCATAGGATCCAATGCTATGAACGGAAGAAAAGCTAGAACAGGAATAACTGATGAGAGAACAAGGAGGAACAGAGATCTTAATGAAAACCAAAAAATAAGTTTAAAAGGAATGAGGTAGAAATGGGGAAGTAAAGAAGATTGTGATCAGAAAAGGTAATTTCAGAGTTTAAGCTAACAAAGGTAACATTACAAAATAGTCTTAGATGACAGTGGAATGACTAACTACCCCTGTGGGGAGCTGACATTTTAGTCATTCAGTATGTTTAATGGAAAATTACTGTGAATAATGCAATCCTAAGGATAAGGATAGAGTTTGGGATGCAAAATCAATCAGCAAGTATCTATTAAGTATTTATGTATTGGGAAATAGGAAATCTTTTTTTTTTCCCTGAGGCAATTGGGGTTAAGTGATTTGCCCAGGGTAACACAGCTACGAAGTCTTAAATGTCTGAGACCAAATTTGAACTCAGGTCTTCCTGACTTCAGGGCTGGTGCTCTATCCCCTGTGCCACCTAGCTGCCCCGGAAATAGGAAATCTTACTTTCTTCCAATAAAAGCTCTAATATCTGGAATTTGTTGCCCCCCTCCCCCTCATCTTTCAAAATTTAGAATTTAATTTCAGTAAACATTTACTAAATGTCTATTAGGTTTAAGGCAATGTGCTTGATGCTGCTTTGTCTTTAGAGTTTTCCTTTTCAGAACTGTTAGTATTTTCTTCCTCAGTCTTTCCTCAGTTATTCCTTTTCAGAAAGCCTGGGAGAATTAATAGAAAAGAATAATGTCTATCAGCCTCACATTTATCAGACTATTCATTTTAAGTTTTCCCTACTGCTATTCCTCTTTTCATCCTCTTCAAGAGTAGAAAAGTCCATCAAGTCCATTCAGTGATGGCCTAAACAGTAAGATGCTACTAATGTCTAGTAAACTTAAGTTCTTATCAATCAAATAAAAAAAGTTTTCCTACTGGTTAAAACAAGTAGCAAAATTGCTCAAGTTATTTTTATGCAGATTATAAATAGTATATATATATATATATATATATATATATATACACATATATATAAACAATTGGGAAAATTAATCAAAGTCTTTTTATGCATATTATAAATTTTATATATATGCATATATATATATGTTTGTCAAAACTCTTATCTCCTTTGACATTCTAGAGCAAAATCATGCTCTTAAAATAAAATGGGTTCAGGGAGATGTTTTCCTCCTGTAATAGGAGGAAAACTATATTTGGGAAAAGATTAAATAAAAAATAAAGTGCAGAAAAGTTAAATAAAGAGAAAAGTGACTAATGACAAAATCTCTTCATTCATTAATGAAGTGGTTCTTATAAGCTGAAAGCTGCAAGAACACAGAGTCATTATAAGACAGCAGCACAATAAGAGGTAAGGGTAAGAAGAAAGACAGTATTAAAGAATACTTTCAAACTGCTGCTGGAAAAAGCTGTGTGGTTAACATAGGGAAAAAAGATAAAGAATGCAAATGAGTCAAGATGACTGTCAACTCTTCGGTAGAAGAAAACTAAGAATCTAATACTTCATTTAGTCTAGAAAATCCTAAACCATGCCTAGATAGCCAATCTACCCTCACACAGATTAATGATTTTCGTTTTTCTATCAACAGAAACCATTTAGATGCCTATTCATGTTCATGTTAGATGTTTACATCTAACATTTAAGGAGGGCTGAGTCACTTTCTGTCAGTACTATATGAATCTCTCTCTAAATCTCATCCAGCATTTGTAAATACTCAGATATTGGATAGAATGGTCGAGTGAAATAAGAATGAGAAAACCTGGCTTTGATTTTAGACTCTGATTCTTATTGGCTGTGTAACCATAAACAACTTTTCTGACCCTCAGTTTTCTCATGTGTAAAACGTGGATAATAATACTTGCACAACCAACTTCACAGGCTGGTTATGGGGGAGAAGCCTTGTAAACCTTAAAGACCTGAGTAGTAATGATGATAGTTATCATAACTGGAGAGCAGAGGAAATTAACAAAGAAACAACAGGCTGACAAAAACAAACAGAAAAAGTTGTACTGAGAAATGCCAAGGGAGGAAGACGGATGATAATTTTGATCAGAAAGAAAGAACAGCCAGGGTTTTTGCCTCATCGAAAAAAAAAAATGATAATGAAAGAAGAAACAAAGCAAAATAAAAAATAGCACCTTTTTATGACCAGTGGAACAAGAATAATTTTTGATTACTAAAAAACAGGGAGAGGTAGAGGATAGTGCTTGCTGGATTCAAAAGACTAATGGCAAAGTATGGGGACTAGAGAAGGATAATTAGGAAATGGGCAAGAACATGAGAAAATGGGAAGAAAAAGGAGAAAAAGAATGGGGAAAAAAATTAAACTGAAGGAAGTATGGAAAATTATGGGAATAACAAAGAAAGGGATTAGGGAGTATAGTATAGCAAGCTGGCTCTGAGTAGATTTCATTTTAATACTTGTATTCCCAGAGGCTAGGAAAGAGTGGGAGGCATAGTAAGTGCTGAACAAATACTTGTTGATTTATTGAAAGCTCTAGAGTTAATTAGGAGAGGGGGTGGCAGAGTTATACACTGAATGCAACAGTACAGAAAAAGAATTTTTAATAACACCGGGGTGAGGGCTGTTTTAACCAGAGAGCCTGTCACTGAGGTCCTGGCACTTGATAAATGCTTACTGACTGACTAAGGAACAAACCAGAAAAGGGAGAATTCAGAGGTGAGATGGTAATGATCTTAAGGAAGAATACAGAGATAAGATGAGAAACCATTTCCTTCCTGGGATGAGGGGACAAAGGTAGATGGAAGGCGGCAATGACTGTGAGAGGATACAGAGATGGGATGGGAGGGGAGGAAGAAGGGGATGCAGTTTCTAATAGCAATCCTCTGCAGATGGAAGGATGAATCCGAAAGTGGAATGGGGGGGAGGGGGTTTTCAGAGGTAGAATGGGAAATGGCAGTGGTTGGTTCCCAGCAAGAACTAGTGAAATTAATAATAATATTAGCTAACAAAAAAAGGATTTATATAGTATTTTAAGTTTACAGGGTGCTTCACACAGACTATCTCATTTGAGACAATGTAAGAACGAAGTATGAATAGGGACCAGGTGACAAATGTCTCTACCACCGGCCAAAATTCATGGTCCTGTTCTTCTTGGGTTTAAGTAGAGATAAGATAAGGATGATCTAAAGGGGGATGGGAGAAGGTAATCCTATGGGGGGAGGTTTTCAGAGTCGGAGTGGGAAATGGCAAGGAAGTAGGGGGTGGAAACCTGAGGAAGGATGGAAGTGGTCCAAAGATAGGATGGGGTTTGACAATAAGGAAAGGAGGAGGGATGGGCGGGGGGGGGGGGGGGGGGGGGGGGGGGGGGGGTGTCCAAAGGTGAATCGGGATATGACTATGACAATGCAGGTTGAATCTGGAGATGGGATGGAGGAGGGGGAGCGATAGCAATGTCCGGGGCTAGGGACGTCCAGAGGAAGTCAAGGAACTGGCCACGATCGCGATGGGGGTCGGGAAGACACATTAGGAAGGGGGCAGTCCTCAGAAAGTGCACAGTGCAGTGAAGGGGACTGAAGAATGACAAGTCGGAGGTAGAGGACGTCAGACGTGGACGAGGGCTGCACTACCTGTATCCGCGGTTAGAGGTACGCGGCGGGATGCGGTAGACGCTGATCTCGGGCTTCACGCACAGGATGGACTCGTACTCCGCCTCAGCCGCCATCTTGGATCCGCTCTCAGAGATTTTGGGAGGAGTACACAGACCGGAGCGGAGGCGGGGATAGGGGCGGGAGAGAGAGAGAGAGAGACGTCACCACACGCCGGAGGCGCCACTTCCGTGCCGCGACAGTAGGATGTCCTGAGAGCACCCAACGGGCATTTCGATGTCGCAAAGCGGTACCGCCATATTGAAGCTTGGAACCGGTTAAAGCTGCCCGGCTTCGACGGCCATCTTAAATACTGGCAAATCCTCCTTTCCGATTCGCCACGGGCATCCACGGCAACAGCGCTCTGCATTGCTTTTTGGCAGGAGCCCTCATTTCTCTGCCAAAAGAGCCATCTTGGAAACTGGCAATGTTCCGCGTTAGAGCAATAGATGTTTCTTGATCTCTCAATTTTGGTCGGCTTAGTTGCAAAGTTGTACTCCGCAGAGCTGTTTGAGCTGGGGAAATTGCCTGGAAGATCCTTCGTTAATAATCATAATAATCATAACCTATTAGAGATTTTATAGAGCACTTTTGAATTTGCAAAGCGCTTTCCATAAAGATAACTGCAGTAATAATCATAAATAGGGACCAGCTAACAGGTGTCATGGATGGGTGACGGCGCCCTTCAAAATTCATGGCCTCATCTCTCACTCGCTCCTTGGGGTCTAAACTATCGTTTATCTCTTATCATAAAGAAGGAAATAAATATTACCATGCACCTAGAAGTGCTTTATAAATATACTCTCATTGAATCCTCACTATAATACTGGAAGGGAGTAGTTTTAGAATCCCCATTTCATTTGAGGGAGGAAAAAGGCAAACAAAAGTTAATTAGGTTGCCCAAGGTCATACAACTAGCTGGAGCTCCAATGTCCAATTTGAACTGAAGTCTTCCAGGTTCCGTGCCCTTATTCTCTTCATAGCTTTAATTGCCCAAGGGAAATTCGGTCCTCTTCTCTCCAGAAAACAAATGATTTCTACGCTGTGGGGTTCAGTTTCCTAATCTTTCAAAAGACAAGAATTCTACTTGATTATCTCTAAACTCCTATAATAATTTTAAGGACAATAGAGGAAATAAAATGCAAACTAGTATATACAAAGCAAGTTATATATAAGAAATAATTAGGACAAATAGGTTGGGGAAGGCTTCCAGTAAAAGATGAGATTTTAGTTGGTACTTAAAGGAAGCCAGGGACAACAGTAGGTAGAGTGGAAGAGGGAGACCGTTCCAGATATAAAGGACAACCAGTTACTGGATGGAAAAGCACTCTAGGGGAGTAAGAGATGTTTAGAAAGGGGCTTTGTTCAGGGCACTGGGTTTAAGAAATAACAACTAAGGGGCAACTAGGTTGTGCAGTGGATAGAGCACCAGCCCTGAAGTCTGGAGGACCTGAGTTCGAATTTGACCTCAGACACTTAACACTTCCTAGCTGTGTGGCCTTGGGCAAGTCTCTTAACCCCAATTGCCTCAGGGAAAAAAAAAAAACCACAGCTACACCTGAGATTTCATTGACAAAGGGAAATCCCTCATGAAGAAACTTTCTCCTATTAATTCAGAATTGCAAGTGGGTACCTTCTCTTTGCTGGAATTTATTACATGGGCTTAGAGGGTTTCCTAGAGCAAAGTTTCTTAAATCACCACCCCATATGGGGTTATGTAACTGAATATGGGGGTTAAGAAAAATTTGGCAACATAAAAGATTTCTGAATGCAATGACCAAAAATTAATTCAAAATTAGACAGATAATGAATCCAAGGCAGCGCTAATCTCTGTTGCAGCAGAAACTTCACTCCAGCCTTAGTTCTGAACACATAAGTACTTGGCTGCCAGAAGCACCTCAGCACAGATTCCAGATGGGGTTAAATAAAAAAATAAAATAAAATAAAAAAATTTTTAAAATGAGGAAGAGAGACAGAAAGGGTTGAGAGTGAGGAAAAAAAATTTTTTAAGAAGCTTTGTCTCAGAGCAGTGTAAGATTAAGTGTTTTGCTCATGATTGAGTTAATATCTTAGACAAGACAGGGTAGTTTCAAATTAACTATGTATCCATTGCTGGGGTTTAAGGATATAAAGAAAACCAAAAAATCCTGATTTGCAAAGAGGTAACAATCTCATAGAAAGGTACGATATAGGGAGCCAAGATGGTGGAGATCAGACAGGAGTCTCTGTAACCTCCTCTAACCTTCCCTCAAACCAACAACATATGAAGCCTCTAGACTGATTTTGAAACAAAAAAAATCCACAATATCTGGAGGACAACACGATTCTAGAAGATACTCTGGAAGAACTTCAAAACAGGTCTGTCTTAATTGGGCAGGGGGGTGGTCTGCTGAACCCAGACTGCAGCACAGGGAGACCAGGGCAGGGAGCTGGAGCAGGGAGCTGGAACAGGAGTCGAAACAAGAGTGGGAGCGTTGTGCTTTTCATACACCTGGGAGTCTTCTGCGGGCCTCTTCGACCAATCTGTCCTGATTGTGGGCAGGTGGTTTGGAGGGTCTGCCTTTTGTGGGGGGTAAATTGTGAACCACTGAACCCCTGATGAGCATCGGACCTAGCTGCCATTAGACAGCACCCTACAGCGATCAATCAGCAGATCTGCCCAGTACCTGAAATAACTCAATGAGCAGAACTGCCCCAGGGCAAATTAAAGCAGCTGTCCCAACTTTGCCTTAAACAGACCTCATACCTTTAAAAAAAAATGAATAAAAAACCAAAAAGAGCTCTCACCATAGACAACTTTTATGGAGAGAGGAAAGAACAGACCTCAAATCCTGAGGCCCCTAAAGGTAAAGCAACTCTAGAAACTAAAGCCCCAAAGGGAGACACAAACTGGACTCCATGTCAGTCCATGGCTTTCTTTGGCTTTCTCAGCTCAACAAGGCTTTCTTTGAAGATTACATAAAGGATCTTAAAAGAGAGTTAGAAGAAACATGGGGAAATGAAATGAGATCACTGCAAAATAAAATAGAAAAAAAAGGAAAAAGAATGCAATGAACAAAAAATGTAATTGGTCAATTGCAAAAGGAACTAAAACAATAACTGAAGAAAATAAGACATTAAAAATTAGAATCGAAGAATTGGAAATGAATGACTCATCAAGACTTCAAGAATCAGTCAAACAAAAACAAAAAAATGAAAAGATAGAGAAAAACATGAAATATCTCCTAGGAAAAACAACTGACCTGAAAATCTAGGAGAGACAATCTAAGGATTATAGGGCTTCCTGAAAGCCCTATGATGAAAAAAAGAACCTAGACACTATCTTCCAGGAAATCATAAAAGAAAAATGCCCTGATATTTTAGACGCAGAAGGCAAAATACTTATTGAAACAATCCACTGATCACCTCCTGAAAGAAACCCAAAAATTAAGTCCCCCAGAAATATCGTGGCTAAATTCCAGAACTATCATACCAAGGAAAAGATATTATGAGAAGCCAGAAAGAAACAATTTAAATATCGGGGAGCCACAATTAGGATCACACAGGACCTAGCAGCTTCTACTTTGAAAGATCGAAGGGCCTGGAATCAGATATTCCGAAGGGCAAAGGAACTTGGATTACAGTCAAGAATAAATTACCCAACTAGAATGAGTATTATCTTCCAGGGAAGAAGATGGTCATTCAATGATATAGGAGAATTTCACCTATTTCTCCTGAAAAGACCAGAACTGAACAAAAAATTTGATCTACAAACACAGAACACAAGAGAAACATAAAAAGGTAACAAGAAACAAAAAACTCTTGAGAACTATATTTATGTTATAGATACTTATAGAATGAGAGTTGATTTTATGAATCTATTATTACATTATGATTATGATATGATTACTGTGATTTTATGATTATTATGATATGATAAACTGAAAAAGAAATTAGAGGTAGAAAAGGGATAACACTGGAAGAAGAAGAAAAGGAGGTAAAATAAGGGAAATTACATCACATGTAGAGACAAAGAAAACCTATAATGATTGAGGGGAAAAAAGGGAGGGGAATGAGAATTTGGTTAATCTCCATTTCATCAGATTTGGCTCAGAGGGAATAATAGATGTACTTATAAGGAAACAGGAGGGAAAGGGGGAAAAAAGGGGTGGGTGGGGCTCTAAAGGGGAAGGGTTGTTTGAGGGAAGTGGTTATCAAAAGCAAAATAGTAGGGAGGAGGGAAAGGGGATAAGAGAGAAAAGCATAAACTAGGGTAAATAAGGTGGCAGGAAATATAGAATTAGTTATTTTAACTGTGAATGTGAATGGAATGAACTCTCCCTTAAAGCAGAAGCAGATAGCAGA
>JAJPUD010000076.1:843950-877315 GCA_023553655.1 Myrmecobius fasciatus | reverse complement strand
CTTCTTCTTCTTCTTCTTCTTCTTCTTCTTCTTCTTCTTCTTCTTCTCTCTGAGTTTTGTGGAATGATGAGGTATCTAAAACTTCCAGGTTATACTCCATGTTATGTATTAGCCAAGTCTGGAAAAGGCTGCAGAGTCACAGTTCATAAAAGGTATTTTATTGTGTATCATGGTATTACTGTTATTGATTCTATCCCAAGAATAAAATACTAAACCATATCTAAGCATTTCCTATCTGACTGTACTCCTTTATACTTCTCCATCATGTTCCCAGGAACCTCATCATTCCACAAAATAGGTATCAACTTTGGTACTCACATCTTATCAGTACCCTCTACCTCAGATCCCTTCTGAAGGTGAACTGAAGAATTCCTCCCCAAACTTCCTTTTAAGTAGGTCACCCACAGAAGCTATCTTTTCATTTCTCACCCAGATGTATTCCTTTGGATTCCTCCATCCTGCCAACCCCACACTGTGTCCTCAAATTACCTTCACCACTCCCTTCCTTAACCCCTTCTTTTCAGCCTCCTGTTGTGTGTTTTCTATCCCCATTAGTTTGGAGATATTCTTCTTGAGAGTAAGAACTATCTTTTTCATCTGAATTGCCAAGAGCTTCACAAAGTGTCTGGCACATAGTAGACACTTGATGTTTATTAAATGACTAATTGACAAATTAAGTATTTTTTTCTAATCCTATAGAAAGAGGACTCAGTTATCCAGAGGTAATATGACTAGGGCTTAATGAAATATGGCCAATTTCATGGAAAACTGGAATTTGATTGTGTAAAGTCATATTTATCCACACTGCCCTCTTAGAGAGCAGCTAAGGATTAAAAGTTTTTCACTTTTGAAAAACATATATACATGGGAAGAAAAAAATTCAAGCCTAAAATATGGGTGTCAAATCTAAAGCTCAAAGATACTTTGGAAGCCAGTCAGTCCAAAGAAGAAAAAAAATGACTTACTAGATGTTAGCCAGGTATTAAGTATCAGAGACACAAAATTTGGTCTTTTGGAGTCAGTATTAAGTAATCATAGCATATGAATAAATAGTTTTCAAAAGATAAAAATCAGATTATCAAACTGGCATATGTTATGAGATGAAAAAAACAAACAATGTTGGGGGATTTCTAATAAGACTGTTGGTGAACCTATGAAATGGTCTAACTTTCTGGAAACATTTTGAAAATATAAAGAAAGTGTTTAGATATATAAGGAAAGTTATTAGAATAATAAAATCTCAATTTTGGAAGGGATCTCAGAGATCAACCCAAAGCTGAAGAAAAGAATCTCCTCTCTTCTATACCCAATAAATTGTTATCCATCAAATGTTTAAAGACCTACAATAAGCATACAATAAAGACCTAGTCAATAAGCATATATTAAGTTCCTTCTATGTACTAGGCACTATGCTAAATGCTAGAGATTTTTTTTTAAATGACAGTCCCTGCCCTCAAGGACCTTACAATCTAATTCTGGAAGACAGTAAACAAAAGAAAGTTTAAAAGATGGGAAGTGCAGAGACATGATGGAAAAGTCTCAAAGTTGTGCAGCCAGGTGAGAAATGAAGATATATCTGTCTTGAATCCCCTCCTTAAATGTAGGTTTTAGAGATTTTGATTCTATCCTCAACTGAGAGTGGTATGAAGTGAATTTCAAGGCTGATTCAATCTTCTAGGATGATGTTTCCCAATTCACTGAGAGATTTATTCTTCTATTAAAGAATTACATTACATTAAAGAATACAGCTGTTTCACTTTTATAAAGTTTTACTTGTCAGAAAGTGCTTCTTTCTCAAGCCTAAAGTTTTTCTCTTTGAAAATTTCATCCATTGCTCCTGATAGTCTACTTTCCTTGATTCTGGCTTCCAGGACTAAACAGAACAAGTCTATTCCTTTTTCCACATGACAGACCTTCATATACTTGAAGATAACTATTATGTGTCCTCTTCCCCACCCCAACTCCCATAAGACACCTTTTCTCCAAGCTAAATATCCCTTATTATTTCAACGAAGCTCGAAGCTCGATATGAACTCAAGTCCCTCCAGCATCTTGGTTGCCCTATTCTAAAGTGCTTCCTGTTTAACAATTAACCAAATGAGGTGCTTAGAAATGCACTTGAATACTTCATATCATGTAAGTGCTGATGCCCAGAGATGATTCAGCCATCATACCCTCTGAGCCATAAATCCCTGTACTTTATTTATACTCTTAAGTATAGAGCTGAGGGTCAGTGCAAAGCTGTGTGTATGTCCTATCCTCCACTAATGAGCCCCTCTCAGGTCTGGAGTAGGTTCAGTCTTGAGGAAATGTGGCATCTAAAAAGAGGGGTCCTATCTCTAATTCCCTGGCTCTTTATGTCCTTACTCTAGAGTCCCGAGCAAATTTCTTAAAGGTTAGAATTGACTCATGGTAGGATCTCCCCAAAAAAAATAAAGTATAAAGGGAGTCCATGTACAATATATAAATCAATTATATTTCCTCCATACAAGCAAAGCATTTATCACAAGGGGTTCATAATTAACAGTCTCAAAGCAGGACACTATCATTTAAAACTACTATTATAATCTCTTAGGAAGATAATACTTAAATTTCAAATCACTTAAAGCAATTTTGTGGACCTGCTGAATAAACATTGTGACATTTTACCTCAGCTCTGCACATAAGATCTCTGTCTTCTAAGAAAAGTAGCATTCTTCCACCTATTAGGGGACATCTTTGAGATGGGTGGTGTTGCAAATATCCTTCCACCATGCTCATCAGCTCTAAGGGATCAAGACTTCTCAAACTCCCAAAGTTAATTCCCATCTCAAGATTGCTTCTCGGTTACCTATACTTAAGAAAGAAACAAAATAGAAGAAACAGCCTAAAAATTGAACTCAGAGTCCCCAAAGTAGGATATTTACTTCAATTGCCATATGCCAACAGTTACTGCTAGAATGGAGAAAAGTGACCAGCAAACAGGTAAACAAAGAGTGGGGAAAACATTGTTTCCTTTTTTAAAAAAAATACTTTTATTGGTATCTTTTGCTTTTAACCACTTACATTTTTCCTAATATTTCTTCATTATACCATTTCATAGAACTATCCCGTATACATTTTAAGAACATTTTTAAAGGAAAAAGCAAAAGTTATCAAAATGAGGTGCTTTGAATTGCACATGGTACTTCATATTACATATATCATGATGTTCACTTATGATTCATCTATGATATCCAATGAGCTATAGGTAGAGAATAGAGAAAATTCATCAAAGTTGATCAATATATATTTTTTTAAAGTTTGAAATGTGCAATGTTCCATATTCATGGTCCTCCCATCTTTGCAAAAGAGGGATATCACATTATTTCCTTTGAGTCATGCTTGTTCTTGGTAATTTTACAATATTCAATTTCTATTGTTTTGTTGCTATTATGTTTCCCATTTATATTGTTTTCATTGTACATATTGCTTTCATGGCTCTGCTTACATCATTCAGCATTAGTTTACGTCTTTCCATGTTTTTTTTATATTCATCATTTCTTAAATCACAGTAATATTCCATTATATTCACTAATCACAAGTTGTTTTTTTTTTTTCTTGAATTGATGGGAGAAGAGGAAAGGAAGAGAAGGTAATAAGCAAATATATAATGTTTAGTATGTGCCAGGCACTCTGCTAAGCACTTTACAAATACTATCTCATTTGATCCTCACAATAATCTTTCAAGGGACAGCTAGGTGGTGTAGTGGATAGCACACCAGCCCTGAAATCAGGAGAACCTGAGTTCAGATTTGATCTCAGACACTTAACATTGCCTAGCTGTGTGACCCTGGGCAAGTCACTTAACCTCAATTGCCTCAGCAAATAATAATAATAATAATCTTTCAAGATAGGTACTGTTATTATCCCCATTATATAGTTGAGGAAACAGACAAACAGAATTTAAGTTACTTGCCTAGAGTCCCATAATAAGTCTCTGAGACTTATTTTGAATTTAAATCTTCCTAACTCCAGGCCCAAGGCAAGATCCTAGATGCCTCCGATGGTAAATTTCTTTGATTCCAGTTATTACTACTACTACAAAAAGTATTCACATAAATCAATATTTGGGTATATTTTGAGGATTTTGGAGGATGTATAGGTATAGTCGTTAAATCTATGGGCAAAAGGGGGTGAACATTTTAGTTATTCCAAATTGATTCTTTTTTTTTTCTGAGGCAATTAGGGTTAAGTGGCTTACCCAGGGTCACATGGCTAGGAAATGTTAAGTATCTGAGGCTAAATTTGAACTTAGGTCCTCCTGACTTCAGGGCTGGTGAGCTATCTATTGCACCAACTAGCTGCCCTACCAAATTGCTTTCTAAAAATAGTTGTACTAATTCAGAGTTCAACCAAGAAAGTACTAATGTGGTATCTACTATCCTAAAATGACTATTCCTATTTTTTAGCATATTTGCCAATTTTCAGGTTATGAGGTAAAACTTAGAATTGCTTTGATTTGCATTGATTAGTGACTTGGAGTATTCTCCAAATATGAAATGTATCCACATAGTCATTAACAATTTATAATTTTTCTTTTGAGAATTATTTATTTTCATTCTTTGACCAGTTTTTTTCTTAAAGAATCAATCAATAAATATTTATTAAGCATTTACTATGTTTTAAGCACTAGGCATACAAACACAAATAAAAAGACATTTTGGGCCCTTTAGGAATTTGCATTCCTAGGAGGGAATCATACTACATAAAAGAAAGCTAAAAAGGAGGGAGAAGAAAAAGGACCCAATACAGAGGAATGATGGGGAAAATTGGGAAAAATCTAATTTATTCCTTTTTCTTAGTGATTTCATTCTGTAGCAATGGTGACATTTTTGTAAGTCATGTTTCATTTGTCTCAGAGATAAATTTGGAAATTTATCTTTCTTGTACATCATTCATTGTCTCAGTTAAGTTTAGAAGTTCAGATATCTTGCTAAAAAAAAAAAAAAAAAAAAAAAAAAAACCTGTTCTGTTCTTGTCAAGAAAATCTGTTTTCCTTGAAGGATGCAG
The DNA here is from genome assembly GCA_023553655.1 of Myrmecobius fasciatus. NCBI lineage: Eukaryota > Metazoa > Chordata > Mammalia > Dasyuromorphia > Myrmecobiidae > Myrmecobius > Myrmecobius fasciatus. The sequence goes on along the minus strand of JAJPUD010000076.1, from coordinate 872,284 downwards.
GTAGATGCCATGGAGGTCTGGTCTGTTATTTAAGGTATTCTGGTCCACTATTACTAAACTTTCCTTATTGGTGAATTCAAACAATGAATATTTCTTAGTGACAGGATGGAAGGAGGTGGTTACTAGCATTCCCAATTTCCAGCCAATCATAAAAATTTAACTTTTTAAAAGTACTTTATATACACATAAATTATTCCAGAAAAGAAATTATTGAGAAAAGCTTACAAAAATAGTTTCTCATCTCTATGCTGCAGTTTGTAATCAATCATATTGTTTTCTCCTTTTATGATGATATAAGATTTTTAATCAATCACACTGCTTTTCCCATCTTTAATGTAGATTTCTATTCTGGGTGTTCCCCCTTTAGTCTATAATAAAGAGTTGTCCTCATGTAAAATCTTAGCTTCTCTGAAGGGACTGAGAATCAGATTTTTGGCAAATTTGTGTTTTGTCAACAAATTGACTGTGTTTGAAACTCTATTGCATCTGAAGGTATATTCATGGATTATTATAACAATAATATATATAGATATTTAAGTTTTAAAATTCTTAAGTATAATAATTTATATTTAGTAAATTATTCCAGAAGAAATTATTGAAAAAAGAGTACAAAAAAATTGATTCAGATATAATCCTGCTGGCATTTTCAGACCTTAAAATACCTGGGAGCTTTGACCAAAGGATAAAGAGAGAAAGGTTTCATATACAACAAAATACTTGTAAAAGTACTTTTGTGGTAGCAAAAAAAAAAAAAAAAACATTAACACCTAGAAACAAGATTAGTGTCCAGCAAATGGAGAATAGCTATTGACTGTAATACACTATTATTGAGCTTAAAAAGAATGAGAAATATAAGAAATTCAGAGAAGCATGGAAACATTTGTACAAGCTAATACATAGTAAAATTAGTAGAATTAGGAAAACACAGTGCATAATAAATATAATGATGTAAAAGGAAGCAAGAACTATAAAACTTTGCTCCATCTTCCATTTGAAGTTACCATATCCTCCACCTTAAGGCTATCATTCTCTTCTTCTTCCCACTAGAAATTTGCATTGTGTGCTCAAAGTCCCTGAGTTTTTACTTTGTCTTGCTAGGGATCCAGACTTCAATCTATTAAATACCATTAGTTCACCATGCTGCTAGAAGTGTATCTCCTTTTCCAACACCCCTTTTTTGTGCTGTTTTACCCATTAGAGTATAATTTCCTTAAGGAGAAAGAATATCATGCTTACTTATATCTGTATCCCGAATGCTTAACACTGTGTTAAGTGTTTCACTGGATTTTTTGATCATTATTAAGTGTGGAACAAATTTCAGGTACTTACTGGAGTAGTTTTGCAGCATTAGATGGATCAGTTCTGTTCTCATCCTGGCCATTTCCCAGTCCTCATTCTGTTAAGTAGTTATAGTACTTCATTTCTAAGTACTGGAGGTAGATATCTTTATGCTCTTTTATAGAAAGTGATTAAATTTTTAAAATTATTCTATCATCTAGCTAGCTAGCTATCAAATGAAACTAAATATTTCAAATACATAATGACCAAATTTGGCCTGGAAGAAATGAGAAAATACATCTTCCTCCTTTCATTGTTGAGTGGAGTCTCCCGATGTAGGATATAACATATATGTGTCAGACATAGCATGTTGATTGGCTTGGCTAAAGCCAACTGTTTCTTTTTTTCTTCTGAAGCAATTTGGGTTGTGACTTGCCTAGGATCACACAGCCAGTAAGTGTTAGGTGTCTGAGGTTAGATTTGAACTCAGGTCCTCCTGACTTCAGGGCTGGTGCTCTATCCACTGCACCACCTAGCTACCCCAAGCCAATTATTTCTTGTTTTGTTTTTTAATCTTTGTTAAAAGAGAAGATCTGATTAAGTGGGGAGGGAAGAGGAGATGTACATTTTTAAACAAATGTACATCTGCTGACTATTAGGTATTTTCAGAATCTTATAAAACTTGGGAGTTTTGGCAGAAGGGCAAAAACAGAAAGGTCCTATATATCAAAATATTTATATTTATTTATAGCAACATTTATATTTATATTATGTATTTTATATATAATACATATATCATATATAATATAAATATTTCCTTGTGGTAGCAAAAAACTGAAAACAAAGTGAGTGTCCATCAAATGGAGAAAAGTTATTGAATGTAATGCGATATTACATTATTATATAAAATCAAAAGTCTTCTAAATGTTTACATAAATTATGAGATTTTAGCCTTACAACAAATCTATAAGGGAAGAATAAAAAATAGATATGAAACAAAGCAGATTTTCAAAACTTTCTATAAAAGACCACAAAAATATCTACCTCTAGTACTTAGAAATGAAGCACTCTAACTACCTAACAGAATGAGGATGTGAAAATGGCCAGGATGAGAACAGAACTGATCCATCTAATGTTGCAAAACTACTCTAGTAAGTACCTGAAATTTGTTCCACACTTAATAATGATCAAAAATGGGGCAGGTAGGTGGCGCAGTGGATAGAGCACCAGCCCTGAATTAGGAGGACCTGAGTTCAAATTTGGTCTCAGACACTTAACATTCCCTAGCTGTGTGACCCTGGACAAGTCACTTAACCCCAATTGCCTCAGCAAAAAGAAAAAAAAATGATCAAAAAATCCAGTGAAAAGCTACAAATCACTTCTTCCACACAAGTCAGCCAGAATCTCACAGGCAAGGGGAAAGAGGGATGCCAGCAAAGCCAAGGCCAACACAGGCAAAAAAGCCAGCAGCCTTCCAGTATGACCAGAGATGGGCCAAAAACAAGTATAACCTGCAAATCTCTATGATCAAAAGAAAAAAGAGCAGAGGGACCATTAAGAAAGACCCAGGAAAATTAGAAAACCCCAGAATTGTGATCTTCAATTCCCCAAAGAGTGTTCAGGATGAGGGTACCATGACAGCTTGAGCAAGGACAACCCAGGTATAGTGGATCTGAGTTCCCTTTTATTCTGTGAAGACACCAAAGAGGACATAGAAAAATCTATTGCTCTGAACTCCAAAAGTCCAGGATGTTTTAACCTGGGGAGGTAGAGAACAGGATAAGAAACCAAGAAGACCCAGGGCAAGACCAAGCAATGCCCACCACTTCACCTAAAAGTACAGCCAGCAGAGGGTAAATCCTAGCCCTAGCACAAAACTTCAGGTCACAAACTAAAGCTGAGCAGATGAGCAAGTCAACCGGTATCAAAAAATGTTGAAAATCTAGAGATCCAAAGGAAAAAAAAAGATAACTTTCAAGTTAAGACTCAAAGGGAAAAAAAAAGATTTTTTCATAAGGTCTACATGGATACCTAGAATAAATGAAGCATAATATGAAAATGAAATAAAAGCTGTGGAGAAGAGAAGTAGAAATAGAATGAATAATTTAGAAAAGGAAGTAATAAACCTAACCCAAGTAACAGACTCCTTGAAAAATTGACTATACCAAAAGGAAATCAATTTCTCCATGAAGCAATAAGAAATATTAACACAAAATTGAAAAATTAAAAAAAAACAGAAGAAAATGTAAGATATCCAAAAAACTAAGTTGGAAACCAACTCAAAAAGAGATCTTTTTAAAATCACTGGGCTCCTTGAAAATCATATTTTAAAAATCTAGACATTATTTCAAGAAATCATAAATGAAAACTAGTCTGATCTATTAGAATCAAAGGGCAAGGAGAAGATAGAAAGATTTCCCCCAAAAAAGAAAACTAAGAAGAAAAAGCCCCAGGAATGTCAGGCTTCACATTCAAGAGAAAAATACTACAAACGTCTGTGGCTATTTGTCCTTCATTTTTTGAAGACTAGTAACATCACAGAGTAATATCTTAACTTGCATGTGAATTGGATTTAAGTGAGGCAAAGCTGCATACAATCATTAGCTTCACCCTATCTTTCAGAGACATCAAAGAACAGTGGCAAAACAAAACTCAAGATAACCAGCAATGGCCCCATATACAAAGGATGACCTTAGCATCTTTAGTGTTTGATCAGGCTCTAAGTTTTCACGGCACTTCTTTCAACTACTTTCAAAGCCATGGGAACAAATTGTTCTCATTAATCCATTTCACCTGGGGAAGTCTAGATATGCTTGGGATAGCATCCTCCTAAGTCACAGTGGTCTTGCCACCTGTCAATTACCCTCAACTTCCACATGCTACAGCTTATTGAAAAAAGGTGAGAGTTGGGTCAAAATGGACATCAAAGATATATGAGCAGCCTTGCGGAGACTTGGCAAGCTCTCAAAGCATAGATTCTAGTTTTCCCTGAACACCTCCTAATATAGGAAGGAGTTCAGGAACCAAAGAATAACTTAAGTATAACACAAGAGAGTTGGCAGCTTCTAATATTAACAAGAGGAAAGCTTTGAGTCCAAAGGCAAAAGATATGGACTTAGAACAAAGAATAATTTGCCCTGCAAAATTGGCCATAATACTACAGAAAAAGGACATTAGTCTTTAATATAATAGAGATTTTTCAAGTATTTCTGATGATAAAACCAGAGCTAAACTGCCGGTGGAATTGTAAATTGATCCAACTATTCTGGAGAGCAATTTGGAACTGGGCATATACTTTTATCCAACAATACCACTACTAGTTTTGTATTCCAAAGAGATCATTTTAAAAAAGGAAGGAAAAAAAGATATACATGTACAAAAACATTTATAGCAGCCCTTTCCATTGTGGCAACATATTGGAAACGGAAGGGATGTTCTTAAATTAGGGAATGACTGAGCAAGTTGTAGTATATGAATGTAATGGAACACTTGTGCAAAAAGAAATGATAAACAAGCAGTTTTCAAAAAAAAAAAACTAGAAAGACTTACATGAACTGATACAAAGTAAATGAGCAAAACCAGGAAAACATTGTATACAGTATCAGCAATATTGTGTGATGACCAACTATGAATGATTCAGCTCTTCTCCCAACACAGTGATTCAAAAATACAAAGGACTCATGAAGGAAAATACTATCCACATCCTGATAAAGAACAGATGGGCTCTGAATACAGATCAAAGCGGGTTTTTTTTTGTTGTTGTTCACTTCATTCTTTTTCTTGTTTTTTTTTTCTTTCTGATCTGTTTCTTCTTTCACAACTGTGACTCATATGATGTTTTACATGATAGCACTTACATAACCTATTTCAAATTGCTTACCATTTTAGAAAGAAAAAGGAAAAAGAAAAATTTGAAATTCAAAATCTTGTAAAAATGAATTCTAAAATTTGTCTTGACATATAATTAGGAAAAATAAAATACTATTTTAAAAAAAGAAAGAAAGAAGAAAAGATAGGAGCTTTGAAATGCAAGAATCTCAGAAAGAGAAATTTATTTGAGCAATTAAAAGAGGTTTGATGATGGAATAGTACATAGAAGAAATAAGAATCTCTTCAAAATCTTAATGTTTTCCAAGAGTATTGTTGGAGTTAAAAAAAAAACATGGGTTCTAAAACTGGGTTTAGTTCAGTTCTGAGGTTTTTGAGAAGGTAAAGAAAAGGAAGAATATAAATAATGTATTAGTAAAAAGAAGAAAGAAGAAATGGAGTTATTTATCATAGTTGGGGTACATGAGAGAAAGTAAAAAAAAAATAAAGGAAGGGTTGAAGGGAGGCTAATAGACATCAAACAAACCTCACTCTTATCTGAATGAAAGTAAATTTGAATACACATACACAAAAAGAGATTTTGGCATAGAAATATATCAGATTCATCAGGGGAAACAAGCAGCAGTGTAGGGACATTGAGGTGGTAGGATATTCTCACAAAGAGAATAATGCCAAGAAAAAAATAGCCACAATAAAAATAAACTTCTTGATATTGAAAGTGGAATTAAAAGGTTAAAAAAAAAGCAAAAACCTAGAATCTCAAGGGGATGACTGAATATATTATGGTAATGAAATGTAATGAAGTAATAATGTAATGGAATAATACTGTTCATAAGAAATTATGGAGACTATTTCAAAGATCTGAGTAGAATGAACTGATTTGGAGTCAAGTTAGCAGAATCAGAAGAATAATTTATACAAATACAGCAGCATTGTAAAGAAAAACAATTTTTAAAGACCAAAACTCTGAGCAATGCATTAGGGGACCTAAGAAAAAGCATATTATCTGGAAGAGAGATGATGCAATCAAGATTCTGAAAAAGATTCTGTGGATTCATTCTGTTTACCTATGCTTCTTTGTTACAAGGGTGTTTTTTTTTCCCCTGCTGCTATTTGTAATTGGGGAAAGGGATGGTGATGAGAGAAAGGAAAAATATAGTAATGGAGATGCACAAAAAAATTATTAAATGCACAGAAAACAAAGAATGTCAGAAAGAACAGACAAGCAGGACAGCTTAAAAAGTTCTGTGTAGAATTTATTATATGTTTTTTTAAAGCAATTAATTTCTAAGAAATTGATTTTCATAAAGAAGCCTCTTTTATGTTCTTCAGGGACGGTTTCTTTTTTATGTACTCAGAAAAAAAATTTATAGAGAGGATCTGGGTAAGGGACCCTTTCCAAAAGGAGTTTTCTACAACATATTTGAGAACTCTAATTAATTAGATTTAGACACTACAGCTTGACATTTTCAAGCTTATTTGTTCTATATTGCTAAGTGATTTTTAAGTATCTTCACAGGAAAACTGAATCTAAACCAGAGAAATCTTTAAAAATCTAAACCAGTTGCTTGTTTTGCAGAGCTAAGCTAATATTCTATACACAAAAGATTATTGAATCCAGGACATATAAAACTAGGCAGCAAGTGTAAAGTATAAATCTAGGTAGTAAATATAGGTGGATGCCCAGAAGAGAATAAGACTTTTCCCCCACTCATAATTCTTCAAATAATATTTGTGACTTGAGACCCAGAAGGCATCTTCCCACAAGGAACATTGGCTCTGGATTTATATGGCCTAGATTTAAATTGAGGGATGTGACCTTAAATTAGGTAGAGTCGTGCTTCTCTCTGGCTCCTTGCCTCTGTCCCAAAGTAACCTCAAGGAAATATTTAAACCAAACCTTAGGTATGGCTCATGTCTAAAAGCTATCCAAAACAGATTGACTAGTAAAGATACTAAAGTCAACATAAAAGACAATGGTTTCTATCTTCTCCACAGACAATTCTTAAAACACAAAAGAATCATTGTGTGTATTAACAATACTAAAATATAAGCTCATAACTCATCACACATTATTTTTCTTCTGAAAATAAAGACAAATTTGTAGTAATGCTGAAATCACTTCATCTCAGACCTTCATTGTCTGAGCAATTTACAAAATCAAATCTCCTAGACAACTAGAGAATGGCTCAGGCTTTCGTAGTTCTTTCATCGACAGCATACTCCTGGTAAAAGAGCTACTTCACCTCTAAACAGTGGTACCATTTTGGAACTCACCATCTTCTAGGTCCCTGAATCAGAAACTCAATCTCCAAACTTATGGTATTTCTACCATAGCTATATTTTCAGAGTTGTCCTGCTCATCTTTATTTCCTTCCTTCTGTTCACTTGAAAATAATGTCCATTTGAAAATAATGCTATAATGATATTTTTTCCATTTTCTTGATTTGGAGAATTTTTCATATGACTTTGATGATAACTTAAATTTCTCTCATTGCAGATTTTTATTCATGTCCTTTGATTATTTATCTACTAGGAAATGGCTCTTATTTTTTTTATATTTAAATCAGTTTTTAAAATTTATTTTAGATATCAGTCCTTTAGCAGAGAAATATGCTTCAAAGATTTTTAAAGTTAATTGTTCCCCTTCAAAATTAAATATCTTGATTTTGTTTGTGTAAGAATTTCAACTTTTTAAATAAAAATTATCCTATTAATTTTTCATGATTCTCTTTATCCCTTGTTTGCACATGAATTCTTCCCCAGTCCAGAGGTGTGAAAGAGATATCCTTCCCTGTTCCTCTAATTTATTAATAATACGACCTCTTATAAATAAGTCATAATGGATGAATACATTTGGAGCCAAGTTTGGTACAAGGCTTGAGGTGTTAATCTCAACCTATGTCTGCCAGACTGGTTTCCAATTTCCTCAATAGTTTTTGTCAAATAGTGAGCTTTCAGTAACTAAGGCCTTCATGTTCACTTAACACAATGCTACTATTATTATATTATACTAATTTCCTTCTGTACATTGAGCATCTAATTTGTCCCATTGATCAATATTTTATCTTTTAAAATTGTAGTAAATAGTTTATAAATAGTAAATAGTAGTATAATTGGAGATATGGTACTGTAAAAATCTCCTTTCTTCCCACTTTTTTTTTCATTTTTTCCCATGAGATTCTTGATCTTTTGTTTTTCCAAGTTCTTTAAAAAAAAATTTCTCCTAACTCTAAAATTAATCCTTTGGAATTTTGATTGTCATGATACTTACAAGTAAATTGATTTAAATAGCATGGTCATTTTTATCATGCTAGTATAATCTCATTATGAGTAGTAAATATTTCTCCAATTATTTCAGCCTATCTTTATTTCTTTCTGTAAAGACTGCTTTATAACTATATTCCTAAGTTCCTATGTATCTCCCAAATATCTTATTTTAATGTTTTGTTATATTTTTATTTTGTTAAATATTTCCCAATTACATTTAAAATTTTATTATTTATTTATTTTGACATTCACTTTTTTATTTGTGTTCCAAATTCTTTTCTCTCTAGTCCCTCCCTCATCCATAAAGAAGCCATGCCATATATTAATTATACATGCAAAGTCAAGTAAAACATATTTCCATATTAGCCATGTTTCAAAAAAAAGAATGAAAATAAAGTGAAAAATGAATACTTCAATCTGCACTCTGGAGATGTGTAGCATTTTTCATCATAGAAACTTTAGAGGGTTTTTTTTAAATATTGTATTGATCAGAATAAATCAGCTAAATCTTTCATAGGTAATCATTATTACAATATTGTTATTACTAATTCTTGTCACTTCTGTATCAGTTCATATGTCTTCCCAGCTTTTTCTGAAAACACCACCTTCATCATTTGTTATAGCACAGTAATATAGCCATCAAATATTACAACTTGTTCAATTATTCCCCAATTGCTAGGCATCCCCATCAATTTCCAATTCTTTGCCATTATAAAAAGAACTGCTATAAATATTTTTGTACATATAGGTCCTAATACTTTTTCTTAAATCTTTTTGTAGTATATACCTAATAGTGGTATTTCTGGATCAAAGGGTATAGACATTTTTATAGTTTCAAATTGTTCTCCAGAATGGTTGGATTGGTTCACAGTTGCACCACCAATAGTTGATGAATGCACCTATTTTCCCACTTCCCTTTCAGCATTGCTAGTATCTCAGAGTTATTTTAATTTGCATTTCTCTAATTTGCAATTCTCTATTCTCTTTTTGAAGAATTCCTTATCATATATTCCTGTCAAAACTTCTAACCTATTTATTTTTCTAGGTTTTCTCCTAACCCTTGTTTTTATTTCAACTCTACTTTTTTCATCAAGACAGCTTGAAAATCCTCTATTTCATTAAAGTTTATTTATTTTTCCTCTCATAGGATTATCCTTAGTTTTGCCAGTTAAGTTGTTCTTGGTTTTAGGTCTTTATCTTTTTACATTTGGAATATTGTATCTTTAAGCTTTTTCATACTTTATAGAGTTAGCTGCTAAGTTTTGTGTAATTCTTTGTGTGAATTCTTTCTGGCTACCTTTAGTATTGTTTTTTTTAACCTGGAAGATTTGGATTTAGGCTATAAAATTTGTGCAAGTTTTCATTTGGGGGTTTCATTTAGGAAGTGATTAGTGAATTCTTTGTATTTTCACTTTGCTTTTTCATTCTAATATGTCTGAGTAGTTTTCATTTAGAATTTCTTAAAATATAACATCCACTTTTTAAAAATTATTCATGATTTTAGGTAGTCTGATAATTCTTAGATTATCTATCTTTGTTCTGCTTCTAGATCAGTTGTTTTTTACCTTACATTTTCTTCTAATTACATGGATTTTTGTTTGGCCCATTATTTATTACTTTATTATTATTATTCTAGTCTTATTCTTATTCCACTATTACTTGTTTAAGTTACTTAATCTCTTTCCAATTCTTTTCTTCAGTTCATCTATTTCATTAACTATATCATTTTTATCTTTTATTTCATCTCTTTCAGGATTTCTAATGGACTTTGTGGCCTAGCCATACTTTTATCCTACTCTCTGCCTCTAGTCAATGCAGAGCTCTGAGTCCTGAGCAGTGAGGATCCATTAAATTTCTTTACCATCATCAGTATTTCCAATTTAACTTTCAGAATTGGGACTTTTTGCCAGGGCCAGGTTTCAAATGCTTCAACATAATTTTATGATTTTTTTTTAAATAGCCAGTACTGGAATTTTATTTTGCTTGACTGTACGTGTTTACATTTTGCTTTCTTTCTTTCTCCCCAAAATGGAAAATTTTTGTTAGTTGAAAAAATTTAATTTAAAAAAAAATAGAGAAACTAGAATAAGTACCTTCATTCAGTCTTATTTGATAGAGGGGGCTACCCAGAGGTCTTCTGAAGCTCAGAAGGGGGCCAGGCAGAGGAACCAGGCATTCAAGGTGCTCAGAGGCCTCCTCTTCCACAAACTGTTCTCTCTACAAAAATTGCCAGGGTAGTCAAGCATATGAGCATGTGGAACCAGAAGATCATAATGAAGAGATTTCAGAATGGTGAAGGGCCTGTGATCATAGATGAGTGAATAAGAATTGACAAAAAATGTATATGTGTATACATATGCATATATATATACACATATATATATATACTTACACCCATATCTAATATATACATACACACACAGAGACACACATAGACACATATACATGTATAACATAAATTGTTCAGCCATTCAACAACTGAGAAACACCCACTCAGTTTCCAATTCTTTGCCATCGCAAAAAAGAATTGCTGTATTTTTGTAAAACCCTAAAACTAATTCTTCCCTTGATACATCTTCCTTCTAATGCCCCCCTTTTCCTTCTCAATCAATAAACATTTATTAAGTGCCTATCATGTGCCAGGTACTATTCTAAGCACTGAGAATACAAAAAGAGGCAAAAGATAGTCCCACAAGGAATTTACAATTTAATGGGGGAAGCGATATACAAATAAATATATACAAAGCAAGTTATATACAAGATAAATAGGAATCTTTTTAAATTTTTATTTATTTAGTTATTGGATTCTAGTTTTATTTGTTTAATATTTTCCCTCAGTTACATTCAAAACAATTTTTTTATTTGTTTTTAAGATTTTTAAGTTCTAGGTTCTCTCTCTTATCCCCACTCACAATTAAGAAACTACATGTGAAGTTATGTAAAACATTTCCATAAAAGTCAAGTTGTGAAAGAAAACATAGATCTCCCACCCTAATGAAAATAAAAATCTTCAAGAAAAAGTAAGTTAAAAATTAAGAGAGAGATGGAGTGAGAAATAAAAAAAAATGCTTCAATCTGTATTCAGTCTCAATCAATTTCTTCTCTGGGTAGGGATAGGATTTCTCATCATAAGTCCCTCAAAGTAGTTGTCTACTGAGAAAAACAAAGTCATTTACAGCTGGTCATCCCAGAACATTGCTATTACTTTGTGTACAGTACATTTCACTTAGTTCATAGAGAATTTTCCAAGATTTTTTTTTCCTGAGAAACTTTTTCCCAGAGAACAATAAAATTCCATTTTTGCTTTGATTTTTTTTTTACAATTACTATTGCTAATTGTATTCCCCCCCCCATTTATTCTCTCTCTCCTTTAACCCTGTTCTTCCTCAAAAGTGTTTTGCTACTGACCACTCCCTCCCACAATATGCCCTCTCTTTTGTCACCCCCCCTTCCCATATCCCATTCCCCTCCTATTTTCCTGCAGGATAAGACAGATTTCTATATACCTATTGAATATGTATGTTATTTTCTTAAACAGGACTTTTTTTTGTTTTGTTTTTGCTGAGGCAATTGAGGTTAAGTGACTTGCCCAGGGTCACACAGGTAGGGAATGTTAAGTGTCTGAGACCAGATTTGAACTCAGGTCCTCCTGACTTCAGGGCTGGTGCTCTATCCACTGCGCCACCTAGCTGCCCCAAATAGGACATTTTTAACAGAGAAAAGGCACCAGAATTAAAAAGGATTGAGAAAGGCTTTCTGGAGAAGGTAGGAATTGAGTTGGGATTTAAAGGAAGCCAGGGAAGCCAGTATAGTCAGAATAGAGCAGGAAGAATGTTCCAAGAATTAGGGACAGCCAGGAGCCAAGAGATGGAGTATCTTGTTCCTGGAGCATCTATGTGTCATAGGATCAAAGAGTATATGATGAGGAGTAAAGTTTAAGAACACTGAAAAGGCAAGAGGGAATTACTATATGAAAGATTCTGAATGCCAAATAGAACATTTTGTATTAGATCCTGGAAGCAATAAGGACTCACTGAAGTTTATTAATGGGGGCTAGGGGTAGGAATTGGGAAGGGGGATATGGTCAGATCTGACTTTTAAGAAAATCACTTTGTAGGGGGCAGCTAGATGGCACAGTAGATGGAGTGTCAGCCCTGAATTCAAGAGGACCTGAGTTCAAATCCTTACTAGCTGTGTGACCCTGGGCAGGTCACTTAACCCCAATTGCCTCAGGGGGAAAAAAGTCACTGTGGCAGCTGCATTGAGAATGCATTGAAGTTTGAAGCAGGCAGATCCATCAGTAGCCTACCTATTACAATACTCCAGGCATAAAATCATGAGAGCCTGCATGCTGTAGAGTAATGTTGGAGTCAAAGGAGAGAAAAGGGACACATTCAGGAGATGTTTAAAAAGTGATTTGTGGCATGTATAAGCGAGTTGAAAGTGGGAGTCTGAAAGATTGGTAGGATGCCATTACCCTCTATATTATAGCTCATTTCCCCAGTCTATTACTTGACTTTACTCTTTCTTAAGTGGGGCTCTCCTTGGTGGAGACATATGTCTCAAGCTTTAGGGATTTTGTGCAACTGTTTTCAGAGATATTTCTGGAGACCTGTAAGTCGTCAGTTCTTCTAAGGTAGTATGATGTAAAGAGAAGTGTTTACTGCTCTCCTGGCTTGCATTATGGTCTAGGAGGAACCACAAGTACTTGGTGACTTCATTAGCTCACATAATCAATTTCTTTCCCTATGTTGATGATTCTCAAATTTATTTATGCTCTCCCAACCTCTCTACTTTCCTCCGATCTTACATTTTCAAATGCCTTTCAGACGTCTCATACAGGATGTCCAGTAAATATCTTTTTTTAATTAAAGCTTTTTATTTTCAAATACATATATGGATAATTTTCGACATTCACCTCTACAAAACCTTGTGTTCTAGTTTTTTCCCTCCCTTCTCCCCATCCCCTTTCCCAATAGACAAATAATGCAATATGTTAAACATGTATAATTCTTCTATACATATTTCCACAAATATCATGCTGCACAAGAAAAATCAGATCAAAAAGGGAAAAAAATAATAAAGAAAACAAAATATAACAACATTTTGTTCAACAACAAAAGAAGTGAAAATATTATGTTGTGATTCACACTAAGTTCTCAAAGTCCTGTGGGTATAGATGGCTTTCTTTATCACAAGATTTGGAACTAGCCTAAATCACCTAGCTGTTGAAAAGAGCCACATCCATCAGAATTGATCATGATATAATATTGTTGTTCCCATGCACAATGATCTCCTAGTTCTGCTCATTTCATGTAGCATCAGTTCATGTAAGTCTCTCCAGGCCTCTCTGAAATCATCCTGCTGATCGTTTCTTATAGAACAATAATATTTCATAACATTCATATACCATAATTTATTCAGCCATTCTCCAACTGATGGACATCCACTCAGTTTCCAGTTTCTAGCCACTACAAAAAGGGCTGCCACAAATATTTTTGCAAATGTGGGTCTCTTTTGCTCCTTTAAGATCTCTATAGGATATAAGTCCAATAGAAATACTGCTGGATCAAATGCACATTTTGATAGCCCTTTGGGCATAATTCCAAATTGCTCTCCAGAATGGTTCGATCACTTTACAACTCCACCAACAATGTTTTCGTGTCCCAGTTTTCCCATATCCCCTCCAACATTTGTCATTATCTTTTCCTGTCATCTTAGCCAACCTGAGAGGTATGTAGTGGTACCTCAGAATTGTCTTAATTTGCATTTATATGATCAATAATGATTTAGAGTACCTTTCAATATGACTAGAAATGATTTTAATTTCTTCATCTGAAAATTGCCTGTTCTATCCTTTCACCATTTATCAATTGGAGAATGGCTTGAATTCTTATAAATTTGAGTCAATTCTCTATATATTTTAGAAATGAGGCCTTTATCAGAACCCTTAAATGCAAATTTTTCTCCAGTTTATTGCTCCCCTTCTAATTTTGTCTGCATTTGTTTTATTTGTACAAAAAAACTTTTTAACTTAATATAATCAAAATTATCCATTTTGCATTCAAGGGTACTCAAGTTTTTCTTTGGCCACAAATTCATTTCTTCTCCACAGATCTGAGAGGTAAATTATCCTTTGTTCTTATTTGCTTATAATATCACTCTTTATGTCTAAATCATGAACCCATTTCGATCTTATCTTGGCATAGGGTATTAGGTGTGGATCCATGCCCAATTTCTGCCATGCTAATTTCCAATTTTCCCAGCAGTTTTTGTCAAACAGTGAGTTCTTATTTCAAAAGATGAGGTCTTTGGGTTTGTCAAACATTAGATTACTATAATCAGTGACTATTTTGTCCTGTGAGCCTAACCTATTCCACTGATCAACTACTCTATTTCTTAGACAGTACTAAATGGTTTTAATGGCTGCTGCTTTGTAATATGGTTTTAGATCTGATACAACTTGGCCACCTTCATTTGCATTTTGTTTCAGTAATTCCCTTGAAATTCTTGACTTTTAGTTCTTCCAGATGAATTTTGTTGTTATTTTTTCTAGCTCTGTGAATTAATTTCTTAGAGTTTGATTGGTATGGCACTCAGTAAGATTAATTTAGGTAGTATTATCATTTTTATTGTATTAGCTTGGCCTACCCCATGAGCACTTGATATTTTTCAAAAAGATTAAATCTTACTTTATTTATGTGGAAAGTGTTTTGTAATTGTGTTCATATAGTTCTTGACTTTGCCTTGGCAGGTAGACTCTCAAATATTTTATATTATTTTCAATTATTTTAAATGGAATTTCTCTTTGTATCTTTTGCTACTGGACTTTGTTGATAATATATGAAAATGCTGAAGATTTATGTGGATTTATTTTGTATCCTGTAACTATGCTAAAGTTGTGAATTGTTTCTAATAGTTTTTTAGTTGATTCTCTTGGATTCTCTAAGTATACGATCATATCATCTGCAAAGAGTGATAATTTGATTTCCTCCTTACCTACTCTAATTCCTTCAATCTCTTTTTCTTCTCCTACTGCCAAAGCTAACATTTCTAAAGCAATATTGAATAAAAATGGTGATAATGGGTAACCTTGTTCCACCCCTGATCTTATTGGGAAAGGTTCTAGTTTATCGCCATTACATCTGATGCTTGCTGATGACTTTAAATAGATGCTATTGATTATCTTAAGGAAAACTCTAATTATTCCTATATTCTCTAGTGTTTTTAATAGTAATGGGTGTTGGATTTTTTTTTTTTTTTTTTTTTTTTTTGCTTTTTGCTGAGGCAATTGAGTGACTTGCCCAGGGTCACACAGCTAAAGAATGTTAAGTATCTGAGACCAGATTTGAACTCAGGTCCTCCTGACTTCAGGGCTGGTGCTCTATCCGCTGCGCCACCTCACTGCCCCAGGTATTGGATTTTGACAAATGCTTTTTCTGCATCTATTGAGATAATCATATGATTTTTGTTAGTTTGGTTATTGATATAGTCAATTATGCTGTTCTCTCTTTGAGCCAAATCTGATAAGAGTAAGATTCACACAATGTCCATCCCCCTCCCTTCTTTCCCTCAATTATAACAAATCTTCTTTGCCTCTTCATGAGATGTAATTTCCTTCCTTTTACCTCTATTTTCCTCTTTTTCCAAAACAATCCCCTTTCTACCTCTAGCTTCTTTTTTATATTATCATAATAAAATCAAATTATGCCTACACTCTCTAAGTATACCCATAAGAGATATAGTTCTCAAAAGTTCTTTCCTTTTTATCTTATTTAAATATCTTAAAAATGAAATGTGTACAAAACAAAACTCATTCCCTTTCTCCCTAAATCCTTAACCCCTTTCTCTATTACTACCACACTTAAACCTTCCTCTAACAACTTCTCCTTCCATCTCTCTTATCTTTGCAAAATTGCAAAATTTGGAGATGACTCATTTTGACCCTACCTTACAACAACTAAGAGGACAGAGATGGTTCCTTTAAACACAAGCGCATGCACACACACACACACACACACACACACACACACACACACACACACACATTATTGTTCCTAGAAGAAAAAAAACAAAATTACCAAATATATACTCTGTTTTGGTAAGAGCCAGAGAAGGATGTAGTGAGGACTTCAGATTTAGACTGAATCTTGCTTCCAACTACATACAAGCTACTATCTTTCGGTAAGCAAATTTAGATTCACCTGTTTGAGTCTTTTCTTTTTCCTTATCTCTTTCTTTCAATCTCCATTTCTCTTTCCCTTTATCTCCTTGAACCCCATCACCACCAATCATCTTCTTCCATGAACTCCTGAGATGTCTTTTTTTCTTCATCAGTTTATCCTGCGGAACGCTGTTTCTCTCATGCCTCTGCTCTCTCCCACATGTTCAAGTGTTCATTGTTGTTCTCTTCTCTCAACTCTTTAATAATCTATAATTTTCCTTTAAAC
This sequence comes from Myrmecobius fasciatus, assembly GCA_023553655.1. NCBI lineage: Eukaryota > Metazoa > Chordata > Mammalia > Dasyuromorphia > Myrmecobiidae > Myrmecobius > Myrmecobius fasciatus. Next base: position 855,458 of record JAJPUD010000076.1, on the reverse strand, counting down.
ATTGCTCCTTTCTTGTGAGATCTCTCTTTTTTATCTTTTGTTCTTTTCCCCACTGCCCAGTTTCTCTCTCATTCGACCAATGTATATCTTACATTATTTTTCTCTCAACAATGCTGCATCTTTCTGGACAATGGAAAAATTGGGTTTTAGGTTTTTATTTGCTTTTTAGTTACCAGGTAAAAAAGTAAAATTTAAATGTTTAAAATTACTAAATTCTTCAAAGGAACTGCCATAAGTGTACTTTCTAATCCTTTCTCTCTACCTATCAAAGTAAAATATAGATATGTATAAATTCATTGGGTCTGATGTTTAAATACTTGTTCTTTTAATTCTGGCTCAAAAATTTTCTTTTATGAAAGGAAGATATATATTGAGACAGTTTTTTTCATATTATTCAATTTCTTCTGTTATATCTTCCTGCTTCTCCAGTCCTTATCGTTCTATTTTGACTAAAGCCAATTAGTTGCTTTCCCTTGTTTTCCTCTCTACCCCCTACCATTTACAAAATTCTAAACTTAATGAACATCATTTAAAATGTGCACTACAATATGCACAGTAGGATACAAAGAGAAGGTCATACATGAACCTACAAATCTCTATTATATAGATCTTGTTTTTCTTTAAAAGTAATGTAGTAAATTAAACATGTTGCTTCCAAAGTTGTCCTATTTATCTGTGATTCATACTTGTCCTTCTGGACAAGTCACTTAATGTCTCCCTGTACTTGAAACAAAAGTTTTAATAGCTGAAGCATTGAAGAAATTACCAAGCCCTTCAACTGACAAGGGTCATCCTTTCTTTTTTAGTTCTTTGGACTCCTAGAATCCTAGCCCCTCATCTATAAAATGAGGGAAAATCAAACTAGAGGTCTCCCAAGATTCCTTCCTATTCCTAAATGCCAAAATCCTTTTCTGCTCTTATATTTCTAATTTACTTTTTCTTTAATTCCTTGTTGGACTATGAGTACATGTATTTTATTGTGGAAGAAACATTAGTGAAACTCAGAGCTGAGTAAGCAGAATAATGAAACAGAATGGGAGAATCATTGAACTTCAGAAAGGATCTTTCTTTATGTCACTCATAAAATCATAGGTTTTAAGTAAAAGGACTTTTCATATTACTTTGTCCATGAACTTCTTGACTCTAGCCCATCAGGTTTACTAATGGTCAAATGCTCAGGCGTCAACATTTGCCAACACAGTAGAAATGTTTTCAATTTATAGTTATATATTTGGAACATCTAAAAAAGGAACAAAATGTTGACATACTAGATTGAAATAAGGAACCAAAAAAAAAGAGAGAGAGAGAGAGAAGAAAGGAACAAAGGGAAACTTGATGAGGCAGCATCTTAAAACTTGTTGAGACAGCAAAGAGGCTATGGAAATGGGTTTATTTTTTAACTCAAGGACCTTTGGAGAGCCAAAAAGAAAAAGGGTTTTTTTAATTAAAAAAAATTGAACCACTTATTCAATCAATACTTACTGAGAATTACTACATGTATAGCACCATGCCAGAACTATGGAGATACAAAGAAATAACACAATTATTACCCACAAAGGACTTAAAATCAAGAAAGGGTAAAAAGGAAGCTACACAATGATTATAATATTAAGCAATATGTGATTGACATCAAAAACATAGTATGATATAGGGGGAAAATGCTAATTTGAGGGTCCAAAAATTTGAAATCAAATCCCATCTTTGCTGCATACTGCCTGAGTGACTTTGAGAAAATCATTTAATTTCTCTAGGCCTGGAAAATGAAAGAGTTGATCATGAAGGTCCCTTTTATTTAAAATCTATGTACCTAAAAGTGACATAGAGAAAAAAAAAAGGAGTTAGGAATAAGGAATGTTCACTTCTAGGTAAAGAATAGCTTCATGGAGGAGTTGGCATTTTATGCAACACTTGAAAATGAGTAATAGTAATAGCTGATTTTTCTTTAAGGTTTTCAAAATACTTTGCACATAATATTTCATTGGTTCCTTGTGATAATTCTGTGGGAGAGATAACGTGTTTATTATTGCCCCTATTCTATAGATGGAATTACTAAGACTCAGAGAGACAATGACTTGGTACACAGCTATTAAGTGGGAGAATCAGGATTCAAACTATCCTTCTGATTAAACATCCATTGATTCTTTCCACTAAACCACAACTTCCTCCTTTAAATATGAATAAAGGAGAGATCTAGAAAGCACAGGAAAGAGATACAAATAGAGATAGAGACAGAAAAAGAGAAAGTTATAGATATAAAATAGAGATAGACATATATATAGATATAGATATACCAATAGATAGGTATAGATATAGAGATATAAATACATAAAATATAAATATAGATACAGGTATATCCATAGATACAGGTATAAGTATATAAGCATATATATATATAAGCATATATATATACATATATATACAAATATACACACATTTTGAGAGAGAGAGAAATATGTATATTATATATGTATGCAGAGAAAGAAAAACACACAATGAATAATGATTTATCTAACATGTCCACATAATAAAAAAGCTCTGGAAGACAAGTTATAGTCAGATTGTGATGTATTTTAAATGCCAAAGGAGCTTGAACTTCATTTGGAAGGCAATGGGGATTTACCAAAGCTTTTTTGACTGAGGGAATGTTATGATCAAAAATACTGTGGGAAGACCAATCTAGCATTAGTGCTCATAGTAGCTAATAGATAAGGATATGCCTCAGGAGCTCCAACTATCTTGTTAGAGCTGGTTGTTAAATTTTCTGTGTATTTACACCTTAGAAATTGGCAAATATTACAAATCTGGGCTCAATTTATTGTTTTGCTGCTTGTCTAGACTTTCAAAAGTGATGGAAAAATGTTAATATTAGTTTAAGCTTAACAGTATATTGTTACCTATGCTGTAGCTGATTGTTACACATTCCCCAATACTCAAAGAATAGTTAGAAGGTTATTGATGTGATTTTGGTGACCATGGCTTGACCTAGAGTGGTAGTCTTGGAACTGGAAAGAAAAGTGGCAAATGAAAATTGACAGGACCTGGAGAATGATTGGATATAGACTGTTGAAGATGAAGGGGAAAAGGTCATCAAAGTTAATTCAAAGCCTAAAATATGAATTAGAATAATGGTACTAATGTTTAGAGAAAAAAAGCCATATGAGTGAAGTTGAGGTGAAATATGATTTTGTTTTAAATGTGTTGAGTTTGAGCAAGTAGATAGCAATTGAGAGAAGTAACAAGTAAGTAAGTTATAAAGTAGTTGTTAAATAGTTGTAAAGGCAAGACTGAACCTTGGTTTAGTGGTCAAGGCTAAAGATATTTATTCAATAATCAACTGCGTAATGATGTTGAATATGTAGGATCACATAACATCAATGGAGGGAAATCTTCATTTATAATGAGATTTTAAGATTGTTGTGCCTGTCTCAGTTTCCCTCAGTTACTGTCTCAGTTTCCCTCAGTTACTGTCTCAGTTTCCCTCAGTTACTGTCTCAGTCTCCCTCAGTTACTGTCTCAGTTTCCCTCAGTTGCAGTATCAGTCTCCCTTAATTGCTGTTTCAGTCTCCCTTAGTTGCTCTGTCCCAGAATAGCAATCCCCACTTTCTGACCTTCAGAAATAATTGGACTCACATTCCAAAGTAATCATGAAACCTCCAGATAGCCAGTCTCGACATCCCCCTTATCTGTGACCTAGACGAAGTAGTCTGCTTTGGCAAGGCTCCTTACTCCTACCTGTCAGAACTGAATTTATGGTTTCCTTGGACACCAGATGTGCTCAGCTGTTCCCATGAGTTCTTTGTCTCCCTGAGCTATAGGACCCTATATAATGTTTGAAGTTCCTTGATGGAGCTGCTGTGTACTTTGCATTCAGTCAGCTAACATGGCTACTGAGTACTTTGTATTCAGTCAGCTAACATGGCTGTGGCTGTGTTGGTCTCCGGGGTGGACTGCGTGCTTTGAGACAAGAGTCCCACCAGTCCTGACCCATAGCTATGGATTCTGAACTCTCAATTAACATCAATAAAGCATTACCTAATTTCCATGTGTGATACTGCCTCAGTTTCTCCCTGAGCATTACAAGATCATCCTATATATTATAATAATTGCATGATTTTAAGATTTAAGTTTCTTAAGAGTGTGATTTACTGCCTTTTTTGAAGATAAAAATTGCCTTTCTTCCCTTCCCCCACTCCTTATCTCAAGTAATTTGCATTCCACTACACAAGACAATTTGAGGAAGGAGGGAGTGTTTGTAACTGGAGAATCAAGAAACACCTCTTTAGAGATAGTATCTGAATTGTTCTTTAAAGATAGATAGAGATTTCCAGAGGGAATAGTGAGGAAAAAAGAGTGTTCCATATAAAGGGGACCACTTATGCAAAGACACAAAGTAAATGTCAAATTGGGGAATTTGTATTTTTCACTAAGGTAATGAGGAATGATTGAGAAATTTTGAGTAAAAGGGCACCAGGGTCAAATCTGTGTTTTTAAGCATCAGTTTTGCAGTTGTATGAAAAGATGATGAGAATTTGGACTAAGATGATTACAGTGTAAGTAGAGACAAAGGGATAGATAAGAACAATGTTAAAGATATAGAATACACGGGGCAGCTAGGTGGCGCAGTGGATAGAGCACCAGCCCTGAAGTCAGGAGGACCTGAGTTCAAATCTGGTCTCAGACACTTCCTAGCTGTGTGACCCTGGGCAAGTCACTTAACCCCAATTGCCTTAGCAAAAAGCAAAAATATATATATATATATATATAGAATACATAAAAATTGGCAACTGATAAAACATGAGTATTGAGGGGCAGCTAGATGGTGTGTTGGATAGAGTACCTGAGTTGAAATCCAGGCTCAGACACTTAATACTTCCTATCTATGTGACCCCGAGCAAGTCATTTAACCCTAATTGCCTCAGCAAAAAAAAAAAAAAAGAAAGAAAGAAACATGAGGAAGAGTCAAGGATAATTTCAGTCAAGAAGTTATGAACATGGGTAACTGGAAGAAAGGTAGTTCTGTCAACAGAAATGGAGGAGACATAGGTTTGGTGGGAAATACAATGAATTCCATTTTGAATGTGTTGAGTTTGAAATGACATCCATTTGAGATGTCTAACAAGCAATTGATAATCAAAAGCAAGATTGGGGTTGGACATATAGATTTTGGAATCAGCTTCACAGAAGTGAGCTTTGAATTTGTAAGAGCAGATAAAATGACCAGATAAAAAGACCATGCATCTAGAGAAAAAAGAGAAAGAGATCCAAAATAGAGCCTTTAAGGACCTTCACACTTAGTGAGGTGGAAGATAATTTTAATATGGTCTACAAAATTAAGGAGAAATTAGGTAGGAAAACAACCAAAAGAGCACTGTGATAGAAGCTGGAGCAGGAAAATAGCTCCTAGTTATTGGTGTTAGTGGTGTATTGAGAAGTAAGAATTAAAGAAATAGGATCAATTAGTATAAACAATGCTTTCTTAGGAACTTGGATTTGAAAGAATTATGATGATAATTTGAGGGGTTGGCAAGATTCACTGAATTTTTTTTAAGGGTGGAAGAGATATGAAGCAGGCAAAGAGCCAATGGCAAAGTATGGATTGAAGGTAAAAAAATATGAAATGATTAAAGGGGCAAGCTTCCAACAGAAAAAGGAAGGGATGAAATCAAGATCATAAGTCATAAGAATAGCCTTAGCAAGGCTTCATTAGAACCTTGAACAATGGAGAGGAGAATGGAGAATGATGAATAAGCATTTTGAGGTGTGGTTTTCTGTAAAGTAGGAAGTGAAGTCTTCTGCTAAGAGGAAGTGGAAGTGGTATGGGAGATCTGAAAAGAGAGCTTTTACAATAACTGATGTGGGGAATATGATAGCTAATTAGGAAAAAATAAAAGGATCATCAAGTAGCAGTGAGGGCCCAATTGCAATTAGATGAAATAAATTTAAATTTTCTAGAAAGACTGAGTATCACATGTGTAGGGACAAAGAACATGGATGGGAAAAGTGGAGAGGACAGGAAGGAAGGAATTCAATTCCAGCTGACTGTGTATAATTGAAGTTACCAATATCTGGGTCAAGACTATTTAAAAAGAAGGAAAAGAAACCATAGAATGGGTAAATGAATTTGATGGAAGAAAAGACAACATGATGGGAAATCATGATGTGGATGAAGAAGTTTAGGAGAGGTAGTGAATAGGCAGTGATGGAAAGATACAAGGATGTGATCAGAAAATCTTCACAGTTCTTGATTAAAAGGTAGAAGAATTAGGATCATGAGCTGTCATTAACTTAATGATATCAAGGGATGATTTGTCATGAAACTTTAGGATAACTGCATATTAGACAACTGAAAATAGATTGAGATGAAGACTGTTCTTTCTAAAAGATGGGAGATTAAGACTGGATATATAGATTTGGGAGTGATAACTGAACCTCTAGGTGCAGATGAGCTCACCAAGAGAAAATGTAAAGAAACAGATAGCCTTGAGGCACACCAATGATTTGTAAAGGGCCAGAAATCTATATAAGAACAAGAAGTTGGGGAGGAAGTATGACTAAAATTTGCATTTCCTACTCTTCTTTTTCAGAATTTGCAGAATGCCTCTGACTCTAACCAATAGCAGTTCATCTGATTTGATTCCCCAGCCCTTGAGGGAACCCCAGGTGATGATTTCCATAGCCATCTTCAGCTTCACTTTCTTGTTGGGGTTGCCAGGCAATGGGTTGGTATTTTGGGTGATTGGATTGAAGATGAAGCGTACAGTGAATACAGTCTGGTTCCTCCATCTCACCGTGGCTGACTTCTTCTGTTGTCTCTCGGTGCCTTTCTCCCTTATTCACTTAGTCCTCCAAGGACACTGGCCCTATGGCTGGCTTTTATGCAAGCTCATCCCTTCCATCATCGTCCTTAATATGTTTGCCAGTGTCTTCCTCCTCACAGCCATCAGTCTTGACCGTTGTGTTGTAGTGCTGCAACCAATATGGTGCCAGAATCATCGAACTGTGAAGATGGCTTTCACCTTCTGTGCAGGAATCTGGGTCCTGGCTTTTGCCATGTGCACACCTGTGTTTTTGTACCGGGAGACCTTTACTGAGAACAACTGTACTGTGTGTACCTACAACTTTGAGGAGTACAATTCACCAGATTATTTTTACTTTAATCCTAGCCTTGTAGAAGAAGAAGGCTCACTCAAGAACTTCTCTATGTCTGAGTTGACTGGAGAAATGGAAGATACCTTATATCCTTCATCTTCCAGAAAGGATGCTTCTCCTTGGCTTTCTACCACCACTGATACTTCTGGTGTTTTCTTCTATACTAAAGTCACCAGAGGTCATTCTGGAGGTACACTCACTGTGAGTTCAATTAACTTAAATAATCATCAACCCTTTTCTGATTTATCAGAACTGCCAGAGAAACTTCAAGCTGAATCATCTACAATTTCTACTGTTTTACCTGATTCTAGTACTGACACACTGAGAAATTCTGATTTTCTACCCTATGACAGAGCTTTACCCTGGACTTCTAGCAATCCTTTAGATATTCCTGAAGTGACAGAAAATTTCTTGGATTTTATTTACGGATATGATTTCAATGAGAATCAACTGTCAACAACTTTGGTGGCAATCACAGTCACGAGACTGGTGATAGGCTTCCTTCTGCCCTTTGTCATTATGGTGGTCTGTTACACTCTCATCATTTTCCGTTTAAACAGAAGTCACTTTGCTAAATCTGGGAGCAAAACCCTGAAAGTGGCTCTAGTAGTAGTAGTCGCCTTTTTTGTCTGCTGGACTCCATATCATATTATTGGGCTTCTGTCACTGTTAGCATCTCCATATACCCCACTTGGAAAAACAGTGATAGCACTGGACAACCTCTCCATTGCACTGGCATCTGCCAATAGCTGCCTTAATCCCCTGCTCTATGCTTTCATGGGAAAAGATTTTAGGCAAAAAGCACAAAAGTCCATACAGGGCATTTTGGAGGCTGCTTTCAATGAAGATCCCATTCTTTCTTCTAGTTGTCCCCAGAACAAAACCTCCCTGACTCAAGACATTATCAGTACAGCTGTGTGAAAAGATGGGAATAGTGGAACCACACAACTCCAATAAGGCTACATTCTAGGGTATATTTTCAAGTAGAAGATATCATAGTGACTAGGAGATTTGGAATAGAATTGGATGATTAGAGGGAACCATGAAAAGTCATTCTAGATACTAGGAGCACCTGGGTCCTAAGGACCTAACCCATAGAGGTTAGTTTAGGGTTTTTTTGTTTTTTGTTTTTTTGGGTTTTTTTAATAATAGCCTTTTATTTTCAAAATACATGCAAAGATAGTTTTCAACATTCACCTTTGCAAAACCTTTTCTCCTTCCCTTCCTCTTGCCACCCCTCCCCTAAATAGCAAGTAATCCAATATAGGTTAAATATGTGCAATTCTTCTAAATACATCTCCACATTTATAATGCTGCACAAGAAAAATAAGATCAAAAAGGGAAAAAATGAGAAAAACAAAAAGCAAGCAAATAACAATAAAATGGTGAAAATAATTTTTGTGATCCACATTCATTCCCCATAGTCCTTTTTTTTGCATGAAGATGGCTCTCTCCATCACAAGTCTATTGGAATTGGCCTGAATCAAGATTAGTTTTGAAATTTAACTGGCTCAGAGAATCCAGGTTTTACTTATTGAGGGAGTTTCCTCAATAAGTACATAAGAACTTCCTGAATATAAAAACACCCAGAACATAAGAACTTGGTATCTCTCAGGTTTCTGCCCACAGAGCAACAGCATTCCTAACACTACCACAAGCAGAACTATGTTTATGAGTTAGTCATATCCTGGGTGAACATCCCTTCCTTGATCTGAATGTCCTTCCCCTGCTACAGCAATTTCTGTAAATTGAAAATGCCTTGTCTCCTTCCAATTCTGAACTTAAGATACCTGACCAATCTGGTCGAACCTGATCTATAACAATCCCTATGCTTGAACAGGATTGCATGACATTAAACAAGTCACGTAAGCTCCCAATTTCCTCATTATTACAAGAGTTGTACTGGAAGATTTCACTTTCAACTTTAAAATTTTGGTGAATGTGATGATTAAGTTTATTTAATGAATAAGAACCAGAATTGAAAGATTTATTAGCAAGAGATGGTAAAGGATAAGATCTATAGGCCAATTAAAACATATGAGAATCTGATTTTTAAAAATCTATTTTAATGTTTTAACTACTCTTGCCATTTTTTTAGTTTTTACAAAAGCTTTTTAATCTTTCAAAAATATAGCAAGAACAACTATACTTTCCCTCAACACTTTGGAGACACACCCACCATACCACTTCACTCTGAGGGCATAAATTTAGCAGATTTTTTTTCTTAACACATTTTCTATATAACATTAATCTTATCAATTCATATCCAAAGGAGGCTTGATTAAGGAGCCCAGCTACTGCTGAATTGGGTCCAAAATCATAAAAGAGGGAAAAGGACCCACATGTGCAAAAATGTTTGTAGCAGCTCTTTTTGTGGTAGCAAAGAATTGGAAAAGGAGTGGATGCCCATCAATTGGGGAATGGCTGAAAAAGTTGTGATACATGAAGGTAATGGAATATTATTGTTCTATAAAAAGTGATGAACAAGCTGATTATAGAAAGACCTGGAAAGATTTACATGAACTAATAATAAGCAAAACAAGCAGAACCAGGAATACATTGTACACAATATCAGCAAGAATTTGCAATGATCAACTATGAAAGGCTTGGTTCTTCTCAATACTTCAGTGATGCAAAGGAATCTGGATAGACTTTGGACAGAAAATGCCATTTGTAACAGGAGAAAGAACTAAGGAGACTGAATGTAAATCAACACATTCTATGATCACTTCTTTTTTCTGTTTTTTTTTTTTATCTCTCCCATGGTTTTCCCTTTTGCTCTGATTTTTCTCTCCCAACATAATTCATAAAACAATGTGTATTAAAAATAAATAAACCGATTAATGGGGGGGGAAATGTCACTCCAGAAGTTAGAAAGTTGATCATTTTTTGCTTCTCCAGATATCAATGCTGGGCTGGCTGCAAGTCCTGACCTGGTTGAAAACTCCTAGACCCCTGGAGGCTACAATCTCTTGCTATTTTAAAGTCCTTTGTTTTAAGCCAAATCCTCTCCTTATTACAATTTAATACCATTTATTCTGCTTTAGTAAAAATGAATTGTTGATGTATTTATGTCTTATGTAAAAAGAATGTGAAAAAAGATATTTTAGAAATTCTTGAAGATAAAGGGTAATATTTAGAATAAAACTGGGGCAGACCACAATACACATGCTCTAGTTGCTGTCTAGAGTTTGGCCAGTTAGTAAACTGGAAAATATTTATTGAGTATGTATTGTGTCTATAGAGCATTGATATATCTCTAAATAATATTCCTTTTAAAATTGTTATTAAATTTAAAATGTTTTATCCTTGCCTTTTGCCTTTATTTTGAAGTCATTTCAACTTCCCAACCTCATAAATGAATATTCTTCTATCTCAATTGATACAGTGCCTATATCTGACAATATCCTGTCCAATAGTCTTTCTTTCTATTTCAAGAGGTCAGGTGGAGGGGAATTATCTTTAATTATTACTTCTCCAGAACTTTCATGGGTTTTTCAACTACTCAAAATTCAACCACTTTTTACTGATTTTGCTTACTTTGCCACTGGTTGTCCCTGCTACTTGATCCTGTTGATCAATAAGGATTTGGCAGATTTCCATTCCTGGACTTTAAGGAAATGAACATTTAGTACAAAATGTCCCAAAAATCTTAATGTAATTTTAAGCTACTAAAATGTAAGTATACTAAGATAAGCTGCCCATCCCAACAGGGAAGTCTTCACATGCTTGGGGTAGGCATTTCCCTAATTTGCTGGCAGGTTTGAGAACTCTCTCAATTTCCTCTCAACCTGGATTAGCTTGTCTGCCAAGACAGTTTTATTGGGTGTGGCAACTGTGCTTACTAGGGCTTTTTAACTAAACTAAGACTTTATTTTTTTTTTATTAGAGCTTTTTATTTTCAAAACATATGCAAGGATAATTTTTCAACATTGACTCTTGCAAAACCTTGTATTCCAAATTTTCCCCTATTTCCCCCCACTCCCTCCCCTAGATGGCAAGTAATCCAATATAAATTAAACGTGTTAAAATATATGTTAAATCCAATATATGTATATATATATATATTTTTTAATTTTTATAAACTACATAGATTATTAGGCTACTAAAGCTTAAAACCATACTAAGACTTTGGGGATACCCTGTGCATAACTATCTTCACTTTTTTTTCTGAATAAATCAACAAGTATTTGTTGTGCCCATTATATTTCAGTCAGGTCGGATGCAAAAGCACAATGGAAATAGATTCTGCCCTTCAGATTCATGGTATACTTTTTTCCTAGCCATTCTCCAATTTGGGGTAAGCACAATTTCCAGGGTTTTTTTTATGTGTTTGTTTAGTGTGTTAGAAAAGTGCTA
>JAJPUD010000076.1:812738-843940 GCA_023553655.1 Myrmecobius fasciatus | reverse complement strand
TTTATAATTATTTTGAAAACTCCTTTGCTCAACTCAAAGGGGGAGCTGCTGCGGAACTAAACAAATTCAAACAAACAGTGAATTAATTAGAGCTGTATTTATCCTAGGTTCTCTCTGGATATGGTTGAGAATCTGGAAAAGATTGTGGATGTGAAACAATTTGGAAGATGTTTATTGTTATTATGTATGATTAATTTGATTGTCAATTCTATTCAAAAGTAAAAGCATTTTACTGCAACTGAGTATGTGTGTCTGAGAAGTCAATTCTATTATGCTAAAGTCATATGAGTAAGACTCCCTGAAATCTATAATAGTTGGATGGCATTCACCATTCAGGCAGGAAAGCTGACTTTTGATTGGGTAAAATGCTAATTTACATACTTCCCTAAATCATTGCTTTGTCGTGGACAGCTATGAGCCTGGCAGGGTTACCCAAGACTGACAGGCCATACTGGGGACTTTAATAATGCATGTATTCCTGGAGAAGGAAATGGCAAACTACTCCAGTACCTTTACCAACAAAACCCCATGGACATGGAACACCCAGGTCCTTCTGTCTCCCAAAACCATTGGACATCTTGCACCCTGAGGGACTCATCTTCCAGCGTATCTTTTAGTATTTTAATATTGTCCAACCCTAAGGGACAGAAGGCAGCTGACTGAAAACTAGAATTCAGCACTAGAGGCTCATTTCCCTAAGGTCCAGGAATGGAAATCTGCCAAATACTTATTGATCAACAGAATCAAGTAGCAGGGACAACCAGTGGCAAAATTAAATTGTGGTTTGGATAATCTACTTCCCCCTTCTTTTTGTATTTGTATACCAATTAGGATTATTTCTGTTGGCATCCTTCAAATTTTTTGTCCCTGCTTCTAAATCTTCCATACTGACTAATATATCTAAAACACTTTCAAACTTTATATCCCCCATGGCATTGCTGCCGTACTTAGAATTCACTTCTCCTGAGAAATTAGAAATAGAGAAAGAGGGAGAAATAGCAAAAATTCTGTCCTCTGCTTCAAAATTAATCAACACACATAGACACGCTATTAAGTTGGATTTTTTTAAATGACACGATTGATTTCCTCCAAAAGTTTAATAATGTACATATGTTTTGAGTGTTAGGATTCAAATAAATTTGAATAATATATATCTTCTATGCCAAAATTAACATAAATGATCACAACTTTTGTTTTATACAGAATCTAGCAAATCAATTTGGCTAATAAGAAATTACGGGTATATTAACTCTCCGTATACTCACTGTGTGGCAGCTAGGTGGTGCAGTAAGAGTGCCAGTCCTGAAGTCAGAAGAACTGAGTTCTAATCCAGCCTCAGACACTTACTAGCTGAGTGACCCTCTCAAGTCTCTCACCTCTGCCTCAGTTTCCTAATCTGTAAAATAAGCTGGAGAAGGAAATGCAACTACTCCAATATCTTTGCCAAAAAAAAAACCCAAATGAGATCATAGCATCAGACACAAAAGAACTCACCAACATTCATATATATATGCATGCTATGTGTATATACATATACTACACACATATAAACATTATTATATGTGTGCTTTACATAAACATATATATACATATACACTACATATGCTATGTATACTATATATACATATAAACATATATTATATATGCTATGTATATTGTATATATGCTACATATATGCTATGTATACTATGTGCATACTATGTGCTATATATACTATATGTACATATATGCTATATATGCTACAAATACTATATATATGCTATGTATACTATATATACACACATATATTATGTATATACTATATACACACATACTATATATATATATGCTATGTATACACTTTGAATACATGTGTACTATATATGTCCTATGTATACTCTCTCTATATATACACACTCAGGAAATCCTTTTCTATCCCCTTTCTGATCTATCACGTAGCTCTCCTATCCAAAAGTCTGTACACTTCCTACTTTCTACTGCTGCATTCCACCTTTCACCAACTACCCATTTATTTCATAATTGGGAGAGGGGGAACCTTTGAGTGTCCATTACATATAAGACACAGAGATGCAAAGATGAATGAGAAATGGCGAATATTTTCATACTTAAGATACAAGGTCAAATCCTGTTGCCAGATATCTAAGAATTTGTTTGAATTCAACTAGTATTTAGTGTGTGTTTTGTGCCAGGAACAGAGAATAGGAAAAAAAAAAAAAGTCCTTTTCATTCTTCTGAAAGAGAATAACAGAAAACCATTTATCAGGAAGCCTGATGTCTGAATACTATCATTTGGACAGTAAAGGCAAAGGAACTTGGACAAATTTTTTTGTTGTTTCCTTTTTCCCTGAGGCAAGTGGGGTTAAATGACTTGCCCAGGCTCACAAAGCCAGGAACTGTCAAATCTGAGGTCGGATTTGAACTCGGGTCTTCCTGACTTCAGGGCCGGTGTTCTATTCACTGCCCCACCTAGGTGCCCCAACAATTCTAAGTTTAGCATAGGGGATGAATAAAGAATTTGAACTGTAGTTCTCAGTTGCACTTCTGTGGGGGGTTCTTAGATAACAAAACATCTGCAGTGTTTTGTATGAACACTAGTTTCAACAAACAATTTTTTGTTTTCTTGCAAGCATGAGAATGACCCATGGAGAGGTGCAAGATGTTCAGAGGAACCTCAGTTCCCACCTTCAGAGTCTAGTAGCTACTTCAGGAATTCTCTGGAATACTTAGAAAGCTTTTGTAGATTTAATCTGAGGAGCCCAGAAAATGCCGCAGAATTGAGTTTAATGGGGTCCTCTTAAAATTTCTGATTTTCTTAGGAAGGTATTCTTTTGAAAGAAACTTCTGAGGAGGTATTCTACCCAAAGAACTTTTGAAAGTCTCTCCCTTTCCTAAATTCAAATGTTCCAGTTCCTTTTCAAATTTCCATGTATTCCAGAATACTAGCCTGGTTGTCTCCGGTGCAACCCACTAAGGAGATGGCTTCCCCCCTCAGCAAAATTTCATTGTGACTAACAGAACAATAATAAAGTAGAAGACGGTTATCTTTAGGTCTGACATTTGGTAGGCCACCAAGTCTACAGGAAACTTCAGCTCCAATCAATTTCCACTGTTCCCTCCTGTTTTCCCTCACACTCTCCCCAAGGATTGAAGATGAACCTAAATAAGTGTTTCACCCAAAAAAGTGTGACACGGAAACAAGAAGAGTCGACATTCTTGTTTGTTTGTTTTATTAAGAAAGCATGCAAAAAAATTTTTGTGAGGCCCAATTCTTCCCCCACCCCTTTCCAGCCCACATGGATGCAAAGCACCATGAGTGTCATGAGGGAATCACCTAACCAGATTCATTAAGGGTTAAAGGGAGCCAGCCAAGGAAGGGCAGATCTACCCCTGCTCCCTCCTCCTGACTTTCCAGTCCCCTCTTCCATTTCTTTTTCTGCTTTGTGAGCTCCTGCTATCACACATCACTCAATACGACGACAACTATTATTTCACATTCAGCAAACAGTCCTCTTCAGCACACGTTGGAGTTTGAACCAACAAGGGGAACCATTTTCTCCACTTCTTCACCAGGGGCTGGGGAAGGTAGGGTGGGACTGAGGTACAGAAAGAGACTTGTCCTATGCAACAGAATAGGGCTGCACTGGGAGCTGGGAACCCAGGACACCCAGATGCCTGCCCCGCTCCAAGTCCCACTCCCTCTGCCTGCTCCTAAGTTTGCCTATTCCCTGTAAGATGATTTGCTTTCTGGCAGCACATTTGCATGTGCAAATGAGTCCGTTCTTAGAAATGCTGCATTTATCTAAGAGGGAAAGGGACTTACAGCAAGAGGCTTCCTCCTGAGAGCTGTGAAGGAAAAGCTGAGTACAAAGGAGTTAGCTCCCTTCCTTGGCCCCCCGAATGGAGTTAAAAGCAGACACTACGCTCCACTTGTAGGCGAGGTCCTCCCTCCAGAATGAGAAACATTTCGCCAGTTGCACCTTGATTCTACTGCCTCACACCACACAACGGATTGATCCTCCACCCCATGTCCCTCTGACAAATGCTTCTTCCCAAAAGTGACTAGTTTTTCCTGTCCCTCTTCTCAATCTTATTTTTATTTCTATTGTGCAATAATGTACACCCAACTGAAGTCCTTTCTAAGAAAGAAGGGGAAAAGCAGAGAGTAGAAACAGACATCTTGGAAGTCCTGAGAACAGGAAATGGAAAGAGAAGGCCCCATGGAAGTTTCAGGAAGTAGAAAAGGACCGTAGCCTATTTCTACCCATTTCTACTTCTTAAAAGTGAAAATGTATGGGGTGGAGGTGTAAGAGAATTTGCTCTTGTCTTTCAAGTCCAGAACTGAGCACTCCACACAGACTTTTCACTGGACATAGAGAGAATACTATGCTAGCCAATATATATATATATCGACTTCTAATTGTTAAGGGAGACGAGTTATCACCAAATCCTGCTCTCCTTTGCCATCTTCGTTGTATTTCTCACTTAAGCCTCCCTGATCTTCAAAAACCCAATGAGAAAACCTCCAACCCCAAGTAAGATAAGACATGAACATTGGGTTCTGCAACTAAAACGGCCAGGAATTCCCCCGTGTATCCCACTCAGCCCAAACCTTTGTACCACGGCCGCCATCTGCCTGATTCTGCTGCTACTCACAGTACTCGGGGGATTCTTTCCCTTCTGAAGCCAAAGGGATAAGCGGACAGAAGGGGAGATCAGCATGAAAAACTGGACAGAAACATTCTATTTGTTGGGCAGGAAGTGGACGCAGAAAGATGGCGACTTGCTTATATAAATGAGATGCGGATTAAAGAGGTGATGGAAGAAAGGTAAATAGGAACTCTTTCCTAAAAACTGAGTTAGGGTTGATGGCACTCCCTCCCCACAAGAGAGGGGCTGAGCTCATTATTAAGAGCGATCCCAACTCCGAGTGTCACGGGCTGGGGGCCATGATAGTGGTTGACTTCCACGGCAGTGCAATGCAATTCCAAACATACTTATTGATCACCATCTCTCCACAAGAAACTCACAACACTATGGATGTCGCTTATCTAGTCTATTAATCTCCCGAGATCCCTCCTTCCTTACTGCAGCCAGCAATCATCCCCACCACCCCTTTTCTTGCCCTGCTTCTTATTCCCCGGGATTTTAAGCCCTGGATTTAGTAAGCATCGGTGGGGGACGAGAAGGGTTTCAGGATGGGGGAGGAAATAGCACCACCTCAGAGACTCCTTTGGGATCAATGGTGCTGGCAGAGCCCTTTCGGCCTCCTCCACTTGCTCTCTGGCCTTGGACTGCAGTTTGGTGGGGGTAGTAACCAATCCAGGGCTAACACATGGCATCAGCCCTGACTCTCCAAGCCCTGGAGATGGGAGTCCCTGGTTATTAGAGCCCACTGCCCAACCTGGGGATGGCAATGGTCCATGGCACCAGGGGCCAGAGGCTGGGGCCAGCAAAGTAATCAATAATATTATTAGTAATAACAATAATATAATAACAATAATAATAAAAGAATGGGGAGAAAGACAGGGAAGGCAGGGTTATCTTCGGCAGCATCTTGCAGTGGCTTCTCTGGCAAAGAGAAAAAAAAAAGAAAAAGAGGAAATAGATATATATATCTCTATATATCTATGTACAGGCTGGGGGAAGGGGAACTGGACTGGGGTTATCTCTAGCTCCTTCCCCAGGATTCACCACCACAGGCCCTGGGTTCTTCAGTCTGTGATACACTAAGTGATCAAGTCCCAGTCGAAATCATCAGGAATCTCCTCGTTGGAACCAGGAGGTGGGACAGGCGGCCGGGGGACCAGATGATGTGCTGCCAGAAAGGAAAGGAAGAGGTTAAAGGCACTGGGAAGTCATTGCTTATAATAAACACCCCCAAATAAAAGGCTTTGTAACTAGTCCCAGTGTTGGGGTATTCACTGGTGGCAAAATTCAGTCAACTCAATTATCCACGTGTGAATTAAACACTCTATACATTAATCAGGGCAACACAGAGCTTTCTCTCCTCTACTAACCAACTGGCTTTGAAGTTGCTGAAAGCAGTGCTGAGCTGACCAGGAAGGCAGGAAGACAAGAAATGGGGAGGAGACCAGACTTTAGCAAAAAAAAGCAAAGGCAACAGACACCAGCATTTGTTTCTGTATTCTCTGAACACATGCTAAAGCCTAATATAAACTGCTTTAGATTATCTTTGTTCCTTTTTTCATTCATTAAAAAAAAAGAACTAACTCTAAATAAATTTTTTTAAACATTCCCAGCATACAATTCTCTCTTGCAGGCAAATGATGTCTCCTAAAAATGCCTGGCTGGGATTCTCAATTCTGTCCAAGCATAGTACAAACCTCTCTTGCCCCATAGATGTGGAGTGCTAAAAGGCTCTCTGAAGACTATTAGAAAAAAGTAGAGAATAAAAGGAAGACACCAGCCAAAAATGAGATTTCCCCTTAGCCCTGGTGATCAAAGGAGCCAGCAGGGACTTACCTGGACGGTTATAGCCTGGAGAGTCCTGGGTAGGGATTGGGTACATGGGTGACGGGCCGGAGTAGAGGTGGGGTGCTTGTGGGTGTCCATAAGAGTTCACTGAAAGAGAAAAATAAGATCATGCTGAGGCTTGGGCAGAGAGAAAGACCTCACTCTACTGATGCTGCCATAATAATCTCCCATAATGTCTCCCTTTCCTGAATGAATGAAAAACACAAATACAAAAGAGAGATCACTCCCCACTCTAAAGGAGCTTATACTCCAAACACCAGTCACGGGGAAATGGTAGGGATAAAAGGAATAATGGGCAAACTGGGGGAAAGATGGGGACAGCATCTCACTTCAAAAGGACTCATTTACTAGGACAGGATTTCCAGTCACTTCCAGGGGTTAAGCCTATCAAGAATGAAGTCCTGGGATTCCCTTCCCTGGGAAACTTGAAGAACAGGAGAGCCACAGGACAGGCTTTCGGTACCATTCAGCCTAACATCAGACCCGTGGGATGCCCAGCCAGTCCAAGAATTCTATGGGAAATGGAGGCCAGGGAACAGGTGCTTGGACCCAAAGAGTCACAGGGATGGTGAATCACAGAGCTGTAAGGGTGACAAATGACAGACTCTTTCCAGAAGCAATGGCAGGTCTGCAAAGGAGGAGGAGAGGTCAGGACACAGCAGGCAAAGACATAGGTGAATCAGTTGTAGGGGTGAGGCCTTCAGGATGGCAAAAGCCTCTGCAGAGACCGGCATGAGCAGCTTCTCCAAGCCATTAACACTCCCTTACGGGAGAAGGTAAAAAAGAGACCCAGATTCTAGGATTATGGAGCATTAAAAGCAGTAGGAGGAAGCTACGCCCAGGGATCACATGAAGAACCCATCGCCTCGTTTCCTTCATTTAGAAGGCACAAATTTCTCAGGATTGTTGAGCCACTTAAACCCCTTTGGGGAAAGAAAACAGAAAATAGGCTGGGAAGACTAAACAGTGGAAAATGGGGACGTGTCCTCAGTCACCTCCTCTTCTGCCCCAAATCCTGGTGTTCTCCAAAGCAGCCTGAGGTCTCTGAGAGCAAACGTTTGTGGGTATACAGGGGCCATGAATGTACAAGTAAAGTGAAACGGGGAGGGGAGGTGAAGTGACTCCCAAGAGCACACAAGTAGTCAGCCAGGGGCCAGTTTCCCCCACCAGACAAGCAGGAATTCTCTGCTAAGGTGCCTCTACCACATCTACAGGGGCACTTGGACACCGAGGTGCCTCCTTTCACTGCTCCTGCCCATCCATCCCGGCCCCACTCCCTCCCTGCCCTCTGCAGGGAGCTGGGTCTGCCTCTTACCTTGGCTTAGCGTGGACTCCTGCTTGCCACTGGTCAGGGCACAGGTGTCAGCAATTCTGGTGGGGGGTGGCGGCTGGTGGGGACCCCCTGGATGGGGCAGCTGACCAGTCTGGGTAAGGAATTGGTTGAGGGAGTCACAGAGGTTGGCAATGTGATGCTGGTCCAAACTCCAGTTTTTTCTTTCTGCCTGCCGGAGGCTCTCCATTAGTTCTGCAAAACAAGGAAGGCGTAGGATCTTTAAGGATAACCCCCTGCCTTGCCTGTAAGCTCTCTGTCCTGGGCCCTCCTCATTCTCAGATACACACACCTCCCTAATCATTATCTCTCACTGCTCTTTCCTCTTTACACAGGTAAAATACTGAATGCATGTACAGTATTAACCATCACCATTATAAATAGTTAACAGCAATAATGACACATTGCATTTACATACATACACACATTCATGAACTCTTTCTATCCTTGTGAAGTGATATCTATCTTCTATCATATCTATGAGACAATGAGCCCAATCATAGAATCATAGCTCTGGGACTGGAAGAGACCTTGGAGGCTACTTGGTCCAATCCCCTCCTCCTACAGATCAGCCTGAAGACTTTAAGAGGCTTGTCCAGTCATACCTCCAGACAGTCAGAGATGAATCCAAGGCCTGGGCCCAGACCCTCAGACTGCTGCTCAGGAGGAGTCTGTCCATTTCTACTCTATCAAATCCCAGGGATGATGATAAATTGGTTTAATGTTATAATAACTACAATCAATCTGCAGGCATTTATTAAGAGTTTACTGTATGTGCCATTACTGGGTCTGTATCCCAAGGAAACCATAAAGGAGGGAAAAACACCCACGCATGCAGAAATATTTATAGCAGCTCCTTTTGTGGTAGCAAAAAAAAATTGGAAAAGGAGCAGATGCCCATCAATTGGGGAATGACTGAACAGGCTGTGTGGTACATAAAGGTAATGGGATATTATTATTCTATAAAAAATGATGAACAAGTTGATTTTAGAAAGGCCTGAAAAGATTTATATGAACTGATGCTGAGTAAAACAAGCAGAACCAGGAATACATTATAGTGCAATGATCAACTATGAAAGACTTGATTCTTCTCAGTGGTTCAGTGATCCAAAGCAATGCCAATACATTTTGGATAGACAATGCCATCTGCACATCCAGAAAAACATCTAAGGAGACTGAATGTAAATCAACACATGCTCTGTTCACTTCTTTTTTCGTTTTTTTTATCTCTCCCACCGTATTTCCCTATTGCTCTGATTTTTCTCTCCCAACATTATTCATAAAGCAATGTGTATTAAAAATAAACTTTCAAAAGAAGGAAAAAAGTCTACTGTGTGCCAGTCACTGTACTTGATGCTAAAATTACAAAGAAAAAAATGAAACATTATCTGACTTCAAGGACCTTAAATTCTATTGGGGTAGATAGAGTGTTAGTGTGTGTGTGCTGTGTGTGCTGTGCATGTTGTGTTGTGTGTGTGCACACATGTACAAAATACAGGCAAAATGATACAAGGCTTGTTTTTAGTTTTTTTGGGGGGGATGTAGGACTAGGAATAAGAGGAAAGATCTCATGTAGAAAGCGGGACCTAAATTGTGAAGGAAACTGCTAATTCTAAGAGTGTTAACAGTCCAGGACAGAGTTAATGAAGGCCTGAACTGGAGTGATGTCTTTGACAAGAAAGATAAGGAAATGAGTATGAGATGTGGTAGAAGCAGAAATGGCAAGACTTGGGACTGATGAGACATTCAGGATAATGATAACGCCCCTGTGGTTTCAAGCCGGGAGGACCGGAAGGATGCTGCTCTCTTCTCTCCTCAGCTTTCTCCCTGGGGCCACTAACCTGAAAAATGGGACTGCTCAATGCTGGACCAGTTAAGCCGATTAACCATCTTGAAGCTTTCCTTCAGGGAGTCGATGTTGGAGCACCAGTCAGGGGGAAATGCTGGGGCAGGAGGAACAATGGGCAAAATTAGGTGGAATCAGATCCGGGCCGGCACCCAGTTTCCAGAGCTACTTACAGCACGGGTTATTCAGCGCTAGAACCCCATCTGCCCGACATCAGCAGGGTTCCACAGTGCCACTAATGAGCTTACTCACCGAAGCCGGTGTTGTTGATCGAAGCTTGGGCCTGGGTCTGCTGCTGGGGCGGTGGAGGAGGCTGCTGGGGCGGGGGGTGCTGATGGGGATGGTAGCCTACATGTTGCAGTGGGGGCGGGTGCATGGCCATCCCAGAGGGGGATCCGTAGCTGTCGGCCCCCGGTTGCTTCCCTCCGGGTGGGGGGCAGCCTTCTGGGCTGGGAGCATGCAGGGAAGGGGCCCCCCCCACAGAGGAAGGGCCCTGAGCTGGCGGCGGCGGCTGCTGGGGCGGCGGTGGTGGCTGGGGGGGCTGCGGCGGCTGCTGGTACATGTAGTAGTTGTGGTTGGAAGGCTGCATGTCCCCCAAGAGAGTCGAGAAACCTGCAGAGGAGGGAGAAGGGAAGTAGCTTCTAGTTTTCTGTGCATGAGACAGCTCTGGAGCTGGATGGAGGTGAGGGGCCAGGCTGGGCCGGCTCAACTCTCCAAAAGCTTGCCAGGAGTCTGCCACATGCTAGGCACTGTGGGGGCTTGTGCTGCAAAGGCAAAAACCAAGCAGCCCCTCCAGTTAGGAAGCTTTCTTTCTTAAAAGAGGCAACGGCAAGGGACCAACCACACCAAGGTCTTTGGGGGATATCAGCCCAGATTCACCCAGAGCTGGGGCTCAAAAGCCCAAAGGAATCAGTCTGGAGATGAATCAAGAAAGGAGTCAAAATCAGCACTAGGCTTTTCTATCCCATGTTAGCCCTTCTCTCTCTTCATCACTCTGTCCCTGCCATCCTTGTATCTCTGCTAACTGCCGTGGAAGGGGTACCCCGAATACTATTAGAGGGAAATGCTAGGTAGAGAAGGGGAACTGGGAATTATTTGTGGCACTCCGATCAAAATTAAATCAGAACCAATATCCTACAAGATAATTCAATTGCATCCTGGTCTATTCTGATTCCACACATAGCTGTTCTATGCCTCTGTGTGTTGCTCAGCTCATCCCTCTATGTACAAAGAGAAATTAAAATTTCTCAAGCAGATGCGGTCATACCCACAGCCATGACAACTCTTTGATATCCTTTAGAAGGCCGTCTATAAGAGATGCCCCCATTTCCTCTCAACTCTCTACCATCAGCTTCCTGACATCATCGTTCAGCTAAAACTGCCCTCTCCAAAGTTGCCAGTGGTCTCTTAGCTGCTGGATCCAATGCCCTCCCTCAGCCTATCCCTGACCTGTACCATTCTCCTGGATACCCTCTTCTCCCTAGACTTTTATGGTACTTCTCTCTCTTAGTTCTCTTCCTACCTATCTGACCGCTCATATCAATGTCGCCTGCTGGGTTTTCATCCAGAGTACTCCGACTTATCAAAGTGTCCCACAGGACTCGGTTCTGGGGCCTTTCTCTTCTCACTCTATACAATTTCACTTCAGCTCCTACTGATTCAATTGTCATCTTTAGGCTGATAATTCTCAAATCTACTTATCCAGTCCTAAGCTCTCTGCCCTAATACCTCCAACTGCCTATCAAAACATCTAGAATCGGATGTTTTTTAAACATCTGAAACTCAACATTCCCAAAACTAAACTCATTTCCTTTTCTCCTAAAACATACCCCCTTCCCATCACTGTTCAGGGTACCACCATTTTCCCAGTCCCCCAGACTCACTTCTCATTACCTCGTCATCCACCATTCCCCATATCCAAGACTCCCAATTTCACTTTTGCAACATCTCAGGAGTATGTCTCCTTGTCTCTTCTGAGGCTGCCATCACCTGGGATAGGCCCTCTTCACCTCATGGCTGGGCAGCAACCACCATGTGATATATCTACCTGCTACAAATCTCTCCATTTCATCACCAAAGTAATTACCCTACAGTACCAGTCCAGTCAAGTCTCCTTGCCCCCCCTCAATAAACTACAGTGGTTCTCACTTGTGGACTCAAATAAATAATTCTCTGTTTGGTGTTCAAAGCTCTTTAGGACTTGGCCACCTTGCAACAAACCTGTACTCTACAATGCAGTGACAATGACCTACCTCCTTGCCACTTCTCAGACTATTCCATTTTTTCAGCTCCAGGCACTGTCTCTAGCAATCCCATACTCCTGCAATGGGATCTGAGTTCATTTCTGCCTCTTTCCTTCCTTGATTATCTCCAAGTACCAGCTTCCATCTTGCCTCCTACAGGAAGACTTTCACTATTTCTCTTAATTCTAGTTCCTTACTTCTGTTGATTTATTCGTGATTTATCTTGGATATAACTTGTTTGTACATAATTTTTTGCATGTTCTCTCACCCATTAGATAGGGAGCTCCTTGAAGGCAAGGGACTAGGGATATTTTGCCTTTTGTTGTATCCTCAAGACTTAGTATAGTGCCTGGCAGTTTACTTCGAATTGGTCTAGCCACTCTGGAAAGCAATGTGGAACTGTGCCCTAAAAGTTATAAAATTAAATGCATGCAGGGCAGCTAGGTGGCGCAGTGGATAGAGCACCAGCCCTGAAGTCAGGAGGACCTGAGTTCAAATCTGGTCTCAGACACTTAACATTCCCTAGCTGTGTGACCCTGGGCAAGTCACTTAACCTCAATTGCCTCAGCAAAAAACAAAAAACCAAAAAAAAAAGAAAGAAATTAAATGCATGCTTATTATATTTTTATATTATTATTACATACATATAATGCATGATTATATTATTATATACATATAATACATGCTTATTGACCAAGTGGCTTAATTTCACCTCCAAGTCCCTCCTACGAAAAGTTAATATGCAGAGAAATATGCCTGAATCCAAAGATGCCTCAAAGCCCCTTTATTCAAATTTAAACCATTATCAGAAGGAATCAAGAGTTTGGGGGGGGGGGGGGGAGGAAAGAATGGTGCTGTATTATACCAGTGACAACACTGTCCTCTAGTGGCCGTCTCCTAAATGACTGGCAGGAAGCATCCTGTGACTGACCAGATTATGTTTACCTCCATCTCAATGCTCAAGCACAATATTCTGATAGTAGTCAGTATTCCATGTACTGAATAATCTCAATCCTAGAAAACTGAAAAGGAAGTCTCTGTAGAGTGGTTTACTGCGAATTGGTCTAGCCACTCTAGAAAGCAATTTGGAACTGTGCCCTAAAAGCTATAAAACTAAAAAATGTATTCTTAGACCCAGAGATATCAAGATCAAAGAAAGACGAAAAGGACCTACCAAGAGCCAAATATTTACTGCCCCCCTTTTTTTTCCTGAGGCAGTTGGGGTTAGGTGACTTGCTCAGGGTCGCACAGCTAGGAAGTATTAAGTGTCTGAGGCCACATTTGAACTCAGGTCCTCCTGACTTCAGGGCTGGTGCTCTATCCACTGCACCACCTAGCTGCCTATATAGCCACTTTTTTTTTTAATAGTGATTTTTTAAAAATCTAGAAACTAAGAGGATAAATTAGAGGATGACTAAATAAATTATGGAAAATAAATGTAATGAAATTATATAGTGCCATTCCCCAGCTGTGTGACCCTCGGCAAGTCACGTAACCTCAATTGTCTCAGCAAAAAAAAAAAGCAATAATAATAATAATAATATAGTGCCATAAGAAATGATGAAAAGAATGTTTTCAGAGAAATATGGAAAGACCTTCCAAGGCAATTCCAATAGACTTTGGATAGAAAATGCCATCTGCATCCAGAAAAAGAACTATGGAGATTCAATGTACATCAACATGTTATATTTACTTCTTTTTTTGTTGTTGTTGTTTTTGGTTTTTTTTCCTCTCCCATAGTTTTTCCCTTTTGTTCTGATTTTTCTCTCCCAAGATGATTCATTAAAAAAAAAGTGTATTTAAAATAAATAAATATTTTTAAAAAAAAAGAAATATGAAAAGACTTGTTTGGACTGATGCAGAGTGAAGTGAGCAGTATAAGAAGAACAATTTATAGACTAACAATGACATTGTAAAATTAGTAGAGGTGGACTCCAGATGTGGAATGCTGTGTACATTTCCAGACTTGGCAGCTGTTTGGGCTTTGCTTAAACATTTGGATTTTGTTTTGTTTACAAGAGACAGAGAAGAAAGGAAGAAAGAATAATTGTGTAATATTTATTTTGTTTAGCATTTCCCCACTACATTGGGGGGAGGGGCAGGGTACTAGGGTTAAGTGACTTGCCCAGAGTCACACCTCTAGGAAGTGTTAAGTGCCTGAGGCCCCCCTCCGGATGGCTGGGCCAGTGCTCTACGCACTGTGCAATCTAGCTTTAAGATTACGGTGTTTTTAAAGCATCACCAATAAAGTGTTCTTCATCCGAACTAAGCTAGAACGTTGTTCCAAACACCTTCGGCTTGACTGGCCCCTCTGCTCCAGAAGCAAGGAAAAAGAGAAAAGACATCCCCTCATCCCAAAGGAACACTGGAATCCAGGCCCCTCGTCCCAACCGATGGCTTACCATGTGGGGAAGAGGAAGAGGAAGATTTCTCTAGCATGGACTTGTAGAGGTTTCGGAAGGACCAGCTCAGATCCTGGAAGTTTATCTCCGAGTAGGAAAATTTGAAGTCATGGCTGGCGTTATACAACGGAGGCGGCCCATCAGCCCCATCTCGGCCTGGACCACCCGCTGCAACTCCTGCACCATCCCCGGGTCCGGAACCCTGCAACGGGAGGGGGTGCCCTAGCTGACAAGCCCGTGCAGCCTTTCTCAGTCCGTCACTGAGAGGACCTCCCTGGGCTCCGATCCTCTCGCCCCCTCGGCCAGTCCTGCTATTTTTCCTCTTCCTTCTCCTACGTTGTCCCCTTGCTCACTCTATTTCCCTCCTGAGGCGCCGAAGCCCCCTTTCTTTCTTCCTCCCAGACTTTCTGAATCCTCCCCGTTTGCATTTCCTTTTCTCCGTCACTCAGCCTACTTCCTGCCCCCGTCCCCCCTCCTTCCTTCCATCCGCCCACCTGACTGAAGCTGGTGATGGGGGGGGTGCTCTGCAGCGACATCTGAGTACTTCCTTCAGGAGACAAGGCGGCATCTCCGCTCCCTGGGACACCTCCTCGGGGGCTCTTACTGGCTTCCTGTTCTGGGGAGTCCTGGGACAGCTGCATGTTGGTAGGGAGGAATAACAAGTTGGAAAGCTCCGGAAAGGGCAGAAAACACACATCCCCACCCCCCCATCCCCCTCCCCGGCTTCACTCAGTCTCAGTCCAATTTCGATGAAAAACTGAGGAAGGCTGAAGAGCCAACAGGGTTGGCACTCACTTCATCATCTGGAGGGTGCCGCCTCTTCCGGGAGATGTCGGGACAGGTGTCGATTGTCCAGTAAGAGCCCTGAAAGCAGATGAAAGAGCTCTTAGCCGCGCCGGCGGATTCAGGTCCCCAACGGTGAGGAACGGAGCCAAGGAAAGCGCCAAGCCGGCTCTCCCTGGCATGCTCAGTGTTAAGGAGGGGGGCTTGAACAAAGAACATCATCATGTCCAAGAAGGGCCAGGCGCAGGATGCCGTACTCCAGGGGCCCAATTTATAAGCTCCATGTGGGCTAGGAAAAGTACTAGGGGTAGAATAAGTGGGAAATGGTGCAAAAGGTCCCAAAGCTTTTACCTAACTTCCCCCTGTGTGATCTCAGGAAAACCCTTACCTTTCTGGGGGCCCCAAGCATTCCTATTTATAAAATAAGTAAAATAATGTACTCTTCCTTCTATAAAACTAAGTTATCATTTCAGAGTTTTCAAAACCCAATCACAGAATTATTGACCATAAAGGGCTCTAAATGTCAAGACTACAGAAAAAATAGAAGCTAAATCAGTCTAAACAGGAGTACCCATGTTGACATAGTTCTTTTTTTTCTTTTTATTAAAGCTCTTTCTTTTCAAAACATATGCATGGTATTGGATTTAACATGTATTTTTACCATGTTTAACATATACTGGATTATTTCCCATCTAGGCAAGTGGGTAGGGAGAAGGGAGGGAAAATTAGGAACACAAGGTTTTGCAAGGGTCAATGTTGAAAAATTATACATGCACATGTTTTGAAAAAGCTTTAACAGAAAAAAAAAAACATGCATGGGTAATTTTTCAACACTGATCCTTGCAAATTTCCCCTCTCCCTCCCCCCCCTTCCCTTTCCCTAGATGGCAAGTAATCCAATAAATGACAGTTCTCAAAGAGCTCTAGGAGTGGATTCCACAGCCTCCCCTTTAAATCACCAATTCCAGAGGGACACTTCATAACTTCAAATGTTCCCATATTGAGAAAAATAAAGGTGCTAGTCTGATTGACATTATTTCCTTTGTGGGGCATTAAAATAAAGTGGTTAGCAACCATCTAGTTCTTGCTACTAGGTGTGTGGCAACAACTCACCTTCCCAGGATCATCCCGAGGTCTCGGCACCTTTCGGAAACATTTATTGAGAGAAAGATTGTGACGAATTGAGTTCTAGGGCAGAGAGAGAAAAATCAGGGTTCAGGGGTTGCATGAGACAGGAAACTTTTTCTTAAAACACAAGGGGATGGGCTAAAGAGCCCAAGGACAGAATAGAGTGGTTGGTGTAAAGTCAAAGGTTAAAAAAATATTAAGAATAATCCTGAAAGGTAACAATTTTGTTTTGCTTAACTGTCTTTATTTATTACAAAGGAAGGCTCCACTGGAAAGATGGGAAAGTCAGAAGAAAGTAATAGATGTTTAAAAAAAAAAAAAAGGATCAATAAAACTACATGGTTAAATGAATGCATGGTGGGGCAGCTAGGTAGTGTAGTGGATAGAGCACCAGGCCTGAAGTCATGAAGACCTGAGTTCAAACCTGGTCTCAGAGACACTTAACACTTCCTAGCTGTGTGACCCTGGGCAAGTCACTTAACCCCAATTGCCTCAGCAAATAAATAAATAAATACATGGCAGGAGAATTTAAATTAATAAATGCACCAAGTCATCTTGTCTCCAGACTTTTGATGAAGAGGAATATCCTCCTGGTTTCTGTAGGAACCAGGGCTTCTGTAGGGCTAAACTGTCCGACATGATCACTGTGTTGGTTTGGTTTGGTTAACTGTTCTAATTTGTAATAAATTAGATGAGATAAAGTACTAGAAAATTAATAGCTATGTTTATAAAGAATCAATAAAGACTTTAAAACAAAGAATACTTTTAAGACAAAGACAGAAGTCAAGAGATTAGGTAGGATTTTTACTTATGTTATTAAAAGTTACCTGCCAGATGGCAGCAACAACTGGACTGGGAAAACTCCTACTAGGATTAAATTTATGACAAGAGGGGCTTCTAAAGAAAATATGGCCAAATACTTTTGAAAAGTATTTCACAATGAGGAATTAATTAAGAGGGAAATAAGAATCTGCCCACTTTGTCCTCTCAAAAATGAGAAGCACAATTGAAAGGATGCTTAGATAATGAATTCAAAAACTGGCCTCTCGAGTTTATGTCCAAAGAAAAAGAAAGATCTATAACTAATTTTTGGCTTTTATTTCAGGATACAACTGCTAACTGCACAATAAAGAAACAAGCCACCTAGACAAGGTGACTGCCCTAACCAGGGGTAAAGCCCACCAAGCTTCCATATATTACCTGGGGGGTGCTGTTAAATGTTTAAAACCAGCTTTCTGAAAATGCATGATTAACATTTCTTTCATCAATTTGCCTAAGTCGCAACAAACCAATGTCAAACCCTGATTCACAGTACTTGCAAATTTCCAAGGTATAAATGCTCACATCAAAATTTTAACAAAAATTGGTTCTAACACATCCCTATAAATACTACCCAGAAAAACCCTGAAGTTTACACTAGACTGAAGAACGTTCAATAAATCTAAAGAGAAACTGCAATAAGTGAGTTCTTCCACTCTATAAGAAATCAAAAAGAAGCCTATAGGCAATAGGAGACAAGGCCACCAATAAAGCCTGTCTCAAGAGCTATTCTATATGATCAGAAATAGGCTCAGGACCATAGGTGGCTTGCAAAGTTGGGAATGGAGGGCTCTAAGAAAGTCCCTCTGTAGAGAACCCTGGAAGTGGAAATCCTGGAAAAGTATCAGAGATGCAGAGGTACTCAGAGGAAGACACCCTAAGGCTGTATCCTGTGAAGCAAAAAGCCCTGAAGATATGAACCTCAAAGATCCAGGGGAACCTAAACCAGGAAGCAGAGGTCAGTGTAGGAGCCCAGGGCAAGACCAAGCAGGGTCCATTACTCCTACCCAAAAGAGCAAAAGGAGAGAGAAGAAAAACTACAGCATCCAAGTCAGGAATTAAAGCTGGAAAGATAAATCAAAGAAAATATTAACCAACATAAAAAAGTATTGCATATCTAGAGATTCCCCAAAAGAAGAAACAAGTGACTCTAACAACTGCAATCAGTAATTCAAAAGGGGAAAAATGGATTTTTCACAGGAATACTTAAAAGAAAATTAAGTAATAGAAAATATTGGAAAATAATTTAGAAAGGAAAGTAGTAAATCTAAGCCAAGTAATTAACTCCCTGAAAACTAGAATAAACAAAACAGAAATGAATGGTTTGAAGAATGCTGACCATTTCTTGAAAAAGAAGTGAATTATATATACCAAAAAGACACTTATTTGGACATGACTAACGTAAGAATTTCTTTTGTTTGACCATGAATATTTATTACATGGGTCTTGATTTTCTTTTTTTTTTTTTTCTTTTTCTAGTGCTAGTGGAAAGGAAGGGAATGAGAGGAAGAAAAAAAAAAATAAATGTTAATTGAAAAAAATTAATTAAAAAAAAGAAATCAATGACTCCATGAGATAGCAAAGCATATTCAAATATAATCAAAAAATTGGGGAAAAAGATATATACCAAAAAATGACATTGATAATGTCAAGAAATGATTTATATTCCCTGAAAAACATGATTTTTTTTAAAAAGGTTGGACACTATAGTTCAGAAAATCATAAGTAAAAATTGCCCAGATCTAATAGAATCCAAGGGCAAAGTAAAGATAGAATAAATCCACAAACAAGTCACAGGAATGTCATGGCCTGATTCCAGAGCTCCCCACGCTAAAGAATAAATATGGCAAATACCCAGAAATAGTACAATATAAGGAACCAGAGTTAGGATCACAAAAGAGCTAGCAGTTTCTACTATAAACATAAGATACTGGAATATGATATTCTAAAAGGCAAAAGAGATAGGCTTACAACCAAGAATAACTTACCCTAAAAAGCTGAGAATAATCCTACAGGGTTTAAAAAAAATGGCTCTTTAATAGAATGGAGGATTTTTAAGCATTCCTGATGAAAAATTAGCAGAGTTGAACAGGAATTGTAAAATGTTGTAAAAGTCCAGAAAAATTGCAAAAAGTAAATTCATTAGCATAATTATAAGGAGTTATATGATGGAATGATGCTGACATTAATAAGAGGGTGCAGAAATATATTTCTTCATAACTTTCAAGTCTTCAAAGGGTATGATGAAGTTGAATTTTTAAAAATCACAAAAGTGAATTGAATCTGATCTGAATGTTTAAAATAGGGAAAGAGAAGTTAGGATAAAAGGAATACCATAGTGTAAAAAGGAAGAAGAGAGTAAAATTTACTATTTCTCATTTTTGAAAAGAAGAGTATACAAATATGAAGAAGGGGCAGGGGAGACGAGACATGAGCTGGCTCACTTTTATATAAAAGAAACAAAAAAGGGTTGAACACACACAAATATATCAAATTCAGTAGGGAAAAAATTCAGGATGTGTGTGTCGGGGTGGAGGAATCTTAAGAAGAAAAATAATATCAAGGAGTTAATAGCTACAAGCAAAACAAATATACTGATCCTGAAGTGGAGAATAAAAGGAAGAAAAAAAGAAAAATATATTACATCTTAGATAACTAGATAATAGATGAATAAATCATGATATATGAATGTAAGGGGATATTATCAACTAGTAAGAAATGATACTGGAGACAATTACAGAGAATCCTACAAAGTATGAACTGATGCATTGAGTGAATTAAGTAAAACTAGGACAATTTGTTTAAGAACCACAACATTATAAAGAAAAATAAATTTGAAAAACCTAAAAACTATGATCATTGTAATGACTAACCCTATCTCTAGAGGAATAATGTTATTCACTTCCAGAGAAATGAAGAATGTAAAAAAAAGACATTTTTGGACAGGATTGTTTGGATTTTATTTGCTTAACTTTCTTATTTGTTACAAGAAACATGAAATGGAAACTAATAGTTAATCCTTTCTGTGTTCCGTTGTGTGTATGAAAATGCTCTTTTTTGGTGCCTAAGTTCAAAACAAATAAATGCTATATATCCTTCCCTCATTAAAAACCTAAGCTTCTTCAGGGCAAATACTGAGTTTCATTTTTTCTTTCTATGTTCAGTGTCTTATACTCAGTAGTTGCTTAATAAAAATCTTTTGAAAGTAAAAACTAAAGAAACTATATACATCTATTCAATTCTCATTCAACAATTCACAAATTGGTTATTGTTTCAAAAGATTAGTAATAACACAGGGTTTTCTCCTCCACAAAAGAGGTAGGCTATGCTTTCTCACTTCTAACTATACAACTTATCACTTTTAACCTGCTTGAAAAACAATCCGCTACAGTTGGGGGTAGTTTCATTGCTGTCAATTTTCTTTAATTGATATATTTCTCAAGATATGCTTACCAATTGGCAAATGTAATATGACTAGACTGAAAGGACTATAGAAAGATAGGCACACTAATGTAGTTGGCAGAGCTATAAATTGATCTAATTCTGGAAAGCAATTTGGAATTTTGGTAAAAGGGGATTAAAATATCCATAACCTCTGACCCAAGATCCCAGGGTAATCAATGATAAAAAGACAGAGCTAATACTCCAAAATATTTCTAGGAACTTTTTTATAGTAGCAAAAAATTGGAAACAAACTAGATGTCCTGAAACAAACTTGAGAAAGGACTAAAAAAGCTATGGTTCACAAAAATAATAGAATATTATGTATTGTAAGAAACAATATTACAAATAGAATGAAGAGAAGTCATATGAACTAATACGAAGTGACATAAACAGGATCTATAAAAAAAGATACAAATGGAAATAACAATGACAATAAAACAATCAAAATTGAATCCTATGAAATTATAAGCTTAGCCCCAATAAACAAATATGAAAAGGTACCTCTTTGCTTCTTCATAGAAGTGAGGAATTGAAAATTGCAAAGCAGGGGACACTGTAAATAATGTCAAATTTTGTTGAACTCTTCCCCCCCCTCTTCTTTTTTATGCTTTGTTTTATGCTTTGTTATAAGGGAGGGTTCAAGGGGGGAAAAATGGGAAATACATGTGACATCACAACAGAAGATATCAGTAAAAATGTATTTTATAAAAGGCAGGCTGGCCATGTGATACACAGACACAGAAATTTGATAGTATTTCTGTCCTGAAGCAAGAGAAGATTTTAAAAAAATGGAATATTTGGGGAGAGGAAATTGAGAGAGTTGGGAAAATAGTGACAGTCTGGAGACTAAGTGTAGCGTTCGAATTGGAGGAATTTGATTATAACCTGAAAGTTAAGAGATAAGAACAAAAGGTACTTTTAAAAAGTCCCTACACTTCTCAGTGCTAGAATAGGAGGAATCGGAGCTGGATGGAAGGAGATGGGGGGGTGGGGGGAAGCCATAGCTGCTATGAAGGAAAGCCCCACCAGTGATGGGGGCAGTCCTACCTTCCAGCCAATGCCAGCATTCTTGTAGTAAGGGAAGTTGTCACAGATCCAGCGGTAAATCTCACTGAGGGTCATCTTCTTGTCTGGGGAGGAGTTGATGGCATAGGTAATAAGGGTGGCGTAGCTGTATCGAGGCTTGCCATCCTGGTGGACAGCAGCTTCATCCTTGCTCAAGGTGGCGTTGGGATCCGTGGGTGAACCAGGTGGGCATTTGCGGCTCCCTCCAGGGGGCCCAGCTTGTGAGGCTCCCCCCAGCTTCTCAATGGTAGCCCGAAGGGTCAACTGGGGAAGCCAGTCTATGGAGGTGAGGCTGCTCTCCAGGTCAGAAGCCATGGCACTGCCCCGTTCTGCAGAGGACAGATGAAGAACAGATGGGATGAATGAGTACAATGCATACAGCACAATGTATGTACTATCTGGTACATCCCAGGTAATCAAATATTCATTAAACTGATTAACTGAAATAATTACAACTGAGTTGTACATTCTAATCCCAGTCTCTGAAAGGATTTTCACTCTGCTGGCTGTCATTTCCTTAAACTATACTTTTCTGTGGACAATTCCTAATCCTCATCTCATTTCCAATACTCTACTTTATCTGAACACAACCTGAAACTTCATTCTCCTCCTATCCTGAAACAAGATAGAAGGAATTCTTCCCTTAGTAGAAGCTAAACAAAAATCTAAACTCTTCTCCAGACTCAGAACAGATAGGCAAATAGCTAAAAATCACAACTATCCAGTCCCTCAATTTTCTCCATTTATGGTTTTACATCACTGTTTCTTAAACTTTTGGGTCTTAGGAATCCCTTTACACTCTTAAAAATTATTGATGATCCCAAAAAACGTTTGTTTATGTGAGTTCTATCTATTGATATCTACCATGTTGGAAATTAAAACTAATGAATTTTATAAATGTTTATATATTAATTCATCCAAAACAATAAAGCTATTATATAATAATATAAATAACATTTTATGTAAAAAAAAATCTAGCATTTTCCGAAATAAAAAAAAAATCTGTGAAAAAAGTGAAATTGTTTTACCTATTTTGGCAAATCTCTTGGATGTTCAGCTTAATAGAAGACAAAATGAGTTTTCTTGTCTTCTTAAGTCAGCCTGTTTTTGGTTGAAATATATCAAGAAAATCTTGGAAGAAGGGAATATTTTAGTATGTAAATAATTTCTTAGTTTACATAAAAATGCCTTTGATCTGGCAAATGCCTTGTGAGTCTTGGGGAACTTCAGAGGTTGAGAGGCCATCCTTTTAGAACCGGTGCTCTATATATAGCAAGATTTAAAACCTGTATATAAAAGGCTAACAGTGAAGGAAAGCTAATTGGGCCACCAGAATCATTTGGTTTAGAACTAAAAGGAAGGTTAAAATACAAAAGCCCTGGTTTTACAAATGAGGAAACTGAAACCTGAAAAGAATAAATGACTTGCCTATATGGTAAACTGCAAAGCTAGGACTCAAATTTCAGATCCATAATGCTTGGTATTAATTACTTGACATGAATGACACGGGCACCCTGACTCAGTCTGGGTACATACATACACAAATACACACAGGCTGGGATCTCCAGGGCCATATTCAGTGTGCACGAGCACCGTAAAGAGGTACGACAAGGACCTTTCCAATCGAGCTCATGAGTACTCTGAGACTTCCTGGACACACCATATATACACAGAGAGAACATGCTATCCCCAGATAAATACAGGATCCTGGGCACAAGCACGCACGGGCACACAGACAACGTCCCATGTGCCGCACTCACTGAGATTACAGCTGGGAGAAAGGAGCAGGAAAGCAATCCCAGAGAAAGGTAACCAATCTTGAGCGCTCAGCCGCCCCACACACCTTCAGCAGTTCCCCCAGAACAAACACGCCCACACGCACACACATGCGCACGCACAAGGAAGGAGCCGCGGGAGGCACCTCCCACCGCTCCAGCGCGATGGCTCCACTGTGCCAGGGAGACACCCAGCTGCGTGTGCACCGGTAACAATCAGACAGGCGGGCTAAAAATAGCCACGGAGGAGCCGAACTCCTTTTCTCCCTCCCTCTGTCTTCTCTCCCAGCCAGGCACGCACCCTGCCTAAACCCCCAAGCGCGCTCCTCTCGCTGCCAGGCCGCCCCTGCCTGGATTTGTTAACCCTCCTGCCACCCACACAGCCCGGGCTCTCTCTCGAGGGTAGGGAGGTGGCTCCTGGAGGGTGAAGCCTGAGTGATGGAAAATTAAGAAAGATGGGTGACACCTGTGGAGTGGTATCTGGCCGGGGCTGACAGAAATCCCCCAGTGGCACTCCCGTCGAGGTGAGGAGAGCCTCCATCCCCCTCGAGATTTGCCACCCAACAGGTTTGTGCCTGCTCGCCCTCAGTTCTACCTGGTACAACCTCTTCCTGGGGCACTCCTCCTCAGGAAGAACCCGGGCTGGAACGAGCCGCGTTCACTAAGGAGATGTCTCTCCTCCTTGTTCAGGTACACATAGAGTCTGCGGTTAACGATCCCTATCTACCTCTAAACCGAAGTTGCCCACTAAAAACCAATAATTCATCTCTAACAAATGCCCCCGTTTTCCTCCGGAGCTCAGGAATCCCCATAACCTCTCGCCCTTTTCCACTAAGGGTGTATCCCACCTGAGCTTTAAGTGCATGTACACACATGCGCCCCGTCCTGACAGCCACAAGAATAAACACACCCATGCTGCATTGCAAAGTGAAAGCCCAGCTCCCCAGAGCGGAAGGAAACACCTTAATGCCTTAGGGGGTCGGAGCAGCCGGGACGCAACGGCAACTCTAGAGCGGTGGGACCGGGAAAAATATGCCGTGTTTATAAATAGTACCAGGAAGAGATTTCTCCTCTATCCCCTGGTCCCTGGACCTGATCTACTCCTCGGAAATGCACAGCGTCTGTCCCCCAGGACTTTTCAGTTTTCACCAGGTCTTCCAGCTCCTCACCCTATCAAGCCGAATGAGAAAGCTGCCACGTCTAGGAGGGAGCCGTCAGAGACTGAGCCAAAGCGAGGCCTTTCTGGCCAGCCAAAGCAAAACGCCAGGCTTGGAGGGGTGCAGGGGAAGGAGAATGGAGAACTAACTCCCTTCTTCCGAGGGCCGGCCTCCCAGCTTCTTCTGAGTGCCACAGAACTACACATTTGCCACCAAAATGTATTCCTGATCTCTGTGCAGAAGCTCAAGGAAATAGCAGGCGGAAAGCCCTAGGGAATTACATTAAAAGTCTGTCCGATGCTTGAGCAGAAGCATGAGGGTGAAGGCAAAGTGTAGCGGAACTTCAGCAATGCACAGAGATACTAGATCAGGGATATGGAGATCCCTGAGGTGTCCTGGAGGAAGAGGTTCTCCTGCTGCGGGTTGGATCGGGCCTGTCCCCAGAGCACAGCTACAGCTGGCTACAGCTCTGAAACTCTCTATCCCCATTCTCCTTTAATTCATCCTATTTTCCTTACCCCCCCCCCCTTGTACTTCCCATAAAAGTGACTCCCAGATGACCAATTTAATAATACCAGCACCAAGGAATGACTTAACATTTAGACTGAAATGTTCCTCAAACTAATTTCTAATTCAAAATACAATTTCTGGTGCTGTAGTATTGATCAATTAACAGAATATCCCGTAGCCCTTTGTTTTGTATCTCCCTAATAAACTCATCAGCTTTCCAAAAAAAAAAGTGACTACCAAATATGCCCTCTAAATCCTATTCCCAACTCCCTAAATATACTTAAGCAACCCTCCTGATTCAAAACGTTGATGAGCCCTTCACTAAAAAGAGCCCGATTACAATCGCTGAAAACAATTCATTCCTCTCCCAATGAAATACGCAATTAAGCCTTATTGTGCTCAGGTCTAGCATTTGCTTCATGCTCTCCAAAATAATGGCATGAAACTAATCATCAGATTATTACTAGAATGAAAAAAATACAAAAAATACAAGACACTTGCATTTCATCATTCTCTCCCTGCCCAACACTACTATTAGTTCCCCCCAAGAAAGGGGGGAAATCCAACTATTATGTTGCAGCAGAACACAAGTAAGGTCATCACATCCTATTTTCTTTGGGCTGCAAGACCAAGAAGAAAATAAGAAGAATAAATAAGAAATAGTACTTATCAAGCGCTGGGAAAAGGGATGGCCCCGCTACTTAGCTCTGACAGAAGTGATGGACACAAGATGCAAAATGAGAGACATTTGTGAAACATGGCCATTAGAGGAATAGGTTTTGCTTGACTATGTCTATTTGTTACATAGGTTTTTAATTTTCTTTTTTTTCTCAATATGGGGGAAGGACAAAGAAAAACATGTATTTTACTTTTTGAAAAAAAAATTTTTTAAAGGGATAGGTTTCTCTATATGCTTTCTGAGAATGATGAATAGGGAATGGTAAAGAAGTGATTTTCCCCTTTCATAAATACTAGATAGACTGCTAAATAGACAAACACTTAACCCAACAGATTGACTTATAATTACTACGAAGGTTTTGCTGCCTGGACCTCTAACTTCAGCATGTAGGAAGTTCTAAGTATAGAAATCTAATACGGACAAAGTGTTTGACCAATTGCAGTCTTATTATTGTCTGAGGTATTGACGGGTAAATCGATCTGTGGCAGTCTTTCAGCCAGAATGTAGCAGAGGCCAGGTGTCCTAGTCTCTAAGGTCAATTTTTAAATTGTAAAGCACTTAGCATATAATAAGTGCTTAATAAATGCTAGTTCCCTGCCCCTCTGCCCGCTTCCACTACTCTGGGCTGCCTTACAACTATTTTCTCCCCAGGCCTCTGATTTCACCAGTGTAGGGAGTGAGCTCCCAGAGAGGAATTTCTCCCATCCATCCATACAGATCAGCCCCTTCTTACCAAAGACATTCTTAGGTTAAGTGACTTGCTCAGGGTCATGGCCTCTGTCACAGGAGGCCCTTCTAGAATCATAATCAACCCCAACACTGTCTTCCTAATAAAATGACCATTCCTAATCATTCACACTTCTAGACTCCTTTATGGTCTGTAAATTGGTTCCTGCTTGCACTCTTCGAGTTTATTATCCTGCAGAAATAGACTCAGAGGGGCAGAAACTTGCTCAGCTTTTTAAGTATCAGAGCTGGTATTCAGACTCCGGCCTCAACTACAAATGTTCTTCAAGCTACACCTGGGCTGCCTCTCATACACACACTTAGATAAGCAATTGTCAGAGGTAACTGGTAGGGCACTACATAGAGCAATGGATCCAGAATCTAGAAGTCCTGAGTTTAAATCTGGCCTCAGACACTTACTAGCTGTGTGACCTCAGGATCTCTTTGCCTCAGTTTCCTCAACTGTAAAATGGAAATAATGACAATACCTACTTCCCAGGGTTGTTATGAGGATCAAATGAGATGATACTTGTAGCAGAGTGCCTGACATACAGTAGATACTAGATAAATGCTTATTTTCTCCCTTCCTTTTTCCTTTCTCTTGTTATAAGATCATAGACATAGAGTTGGGAGATCAAGTAAACTAGACCATCCCCTTCTTTATTTTACAGATGAGAGACTAAGGCCTGGACAGGTGAAGTGATTTGCTTAAGGTCACACAGGTAGTGACCATAAGGTGCATAATTTGAACCTAGCTCCTCTGACTCCAGAGTCAGTGACCTTTCCATCGTACCAAGATAGAAACTGAATGTGTCATACAAGCTCCCAGAGCACAGTACTTTCTTCTACTCAATCTGGGATAACTTCTTTGGGAGACCAGGAATATTTTCTAATCAGATCATGGGGCAAACCCATTGATAGCACCAATTTGGAAAGGAAGAATGGAAAGAAAGAAGGGGGGGAAGAATGAAAGGAGGAAGAAGAGAGGGAAGAAGAAAGGGAGGAAGGAAAGAAGAGAGGAAAGGGGGGAGGAAAGGAGAGAGGGAAAGAAAGGAAAGAGAAGGGAGGGAGGAAAGGAGAGAGGGAAAGAAAGGAAAGAGAAGAAGGAAGGGAAGGAGGAAGGAAGGAGAAAATAGGGACGGGATAAAACATAAAACTTGCTGGGGTCAGCTTGGTTGTCAAGCCATGAGGGTTTATGCTAGTTTTCTTTCAAAGAGAATTACTCTAACTCTGACAGGCCTAGGAACTTATCTAAGGATAAATATTCTCTTGACTGCCCAGATGTTGAGAATTGTAAGAACTCATGAATTTGAACAAATCACAGAATTTCCATTTACTACTGTCAGTTTTCTCATCTGTAAAATGGGGAGGGAGGCGCATAAGATCAATCAATCTTTACATCTATGGTTCTTTACCAAACTCATCATTCCACCAGACACCACTTAGGGGTCAGATAGAAAGGTAGCATTTTAAGTTGGACT
The DNA here is from genome assembly GCA_023553655.1 of Myrmecobius fasciatus. NCBI lineage: Eukaryota > Metazoa > Chordata > Mammalia > Dasyuromorphia > Myrmecobiidae > Myrmecobius > Myrmecobius fasciatus. The sequence goes on along the minus strand of JAJPUD010000076.1, from coordinate 816,058 downwards.
GTGACACAACACCCCCATGGGGCGATGGAATAATTTGTATTCCTGACCAGATGGTCAGGCACTTTGGGAAAACAGAGCAAAACTGGATCTTGCCAGAATGAAATGTTCTTGGGGTGAAGGCTCAAATATCTCTGGGTGACCTCTAAACTCAGAGCACTTTCTCTATCACTCCTCAAGTTCCAGAGGTATTGAACCCAGCCTGGGCTACTCTGATATTTGATTATTGCTCTACAACTGAACAAGGATGCCAGGCTGAAAAGCATTTCCCAACCTCACCTTACTCTGCATCTGTCTACATCTCAGCAGGATTCATAAGGGTCCACCCCATATATAGATCCCACTAGAAATAGGATTCTTGGTAGCCTGGGATTTGCAGCTCTATGTTCAAAACACCCAGACAGAAACACTCCAAACATAGATACATGGAGACATACACTTGGATTATCATTCAGTCATATAACATACTAATATATGCATCCTATAGAAACTTCCTTAGTACTATTCTACATTATCCCAATCCCCTCTGGGGAAGATCTTGACCTTTGGCCTTGGAGGCCCTAAGCCATCACACCTGATCCTGTCTCTCCCTCCAAATATGTGCTATAGAATGCTACTTCTGACTGAAAAAGCAATTTCAGGTGTTTAGGCAGCCCACCTTGGGATTGGACTAGAGGTGGAGAAGCAGGAGGAAAAAGTAAGAACTCAATCATAGTTACTTTTCCACACCCAGCTGTGCTATGGGATGGGAGGGAATGGATAAAGTAGAGGGCAAAGGCTAGAATACTTGAGAAAAAGATAAGGTGCCAGGCAGGCCTGGAGTTATCCAGCTAACTCAGTGACGCTGAGGACAAAATTTAAAAATAAATTAAAATAAAGGAGAGAGAATAACATCTCTTGAAGAGATAGTTTTGCTAGAGACAGGGTAAGTAAGGGTCAACAGAAGGGGATCCTCAGCTTCCTGCAATTTTGAAGCAGTCTTTTCTACTGTAATCCTGACTTGGATGAACTTAAGGACTTGTATACCAGATAGTAAACAATCACCCCTGGGCTAGGAACTAGAGAGAAACTATTTGAGGCTTCTCTCAAAGTGAACCTTAATCTAAGACATTTCTTAGAGGTCATGATCTCCTTGATGGAAAGATTCTTTTGAGGGGACTTAGTGCTGACTTTACATATCCCTTTCCAGTTAAAGCATGCTTGCTCTCACCTGAAGTACAGTCATACTGGAACTGAAGCCCTGAGGCTCAGTAGTGAAGGCCCTTTTTTTTAGGGAGGGACTTCAGGACAGGAGATTTGGCTCTTCTGAACTTCTAGCAGTTTTCCTATACTTCTTTTAAGCTTAATGGTAGACCCAGGCCCCCGAGCTTTGTCTTTGAGCAACTCATATAATCTGTCCTGTCCTGATTCCTCATCTGCAAAATCAGGGGATTGGACGAGGAATGATTTCTAATATCCCAACTCCAATAGTTTCTAAGAGAGGAAAATGACCCATTTAGTGATGGGGATGCAGAGGAGAAAGGTTTTCCATGACACTACCTCTATTCTCACAGCCACAGAGATGGGACTTCTTTACAATGTCAAATATTAAAGCAATTGGACAGGGTAGTATGGTGCAAAGATGACTGGATTTGAAGTCAGAAGATCTGGGTTAAAATTCCAACTCTACTATTTAACACCTGTGAGATCCCTAGCAAACCCTCAATTCACTGGACTTCTGTTTCCTCATTTGTAAAATGAAGGGGTTGAGTAAGATGATCTGAGAGTTTCTGTTAGTTCTACCCCCACATCCTATGATTTCTGTTACATAAAATAAAATGTCCAAACACACAGGGGACTAGGGGGAAAGTTACAGCTTCACGTGACCACAAGCCTTCCAAGCTACTCTTGGGTCTATGATCAAGCCATCAGGAAACAGTCACAGAATTCTAGGACCTATCCAAGGGTGCCAGCCCTGGGCCTGTGGGGCGCAGCACAGAGCCCGGCCCTTGGAAGGCACTTAAGAAGTGCTTGGTGAATGAAAGCCAAATCCAGAGTTGTACTGACATGGCAGCAAGGTGGGTTATGGGTGATATATACACCTGTCTGTACTGGCGTACTTCTCTGATGCCCCCCACCACCTTACTTCTCAGCATGCTCAGCAAGATCTACTTGGGAATGAGGAGAGAATTCCACCCCTCCCCAAATTCTAAGGAACTCATTTCCCGGAGTCTTGGCAATAGGATCCATACTCCACAAGCTTCTGAAGCTCCACCTCCCAGGATCCATTTGTCATCTCCAGTGTCTCCAAGTATTCATTCCTCTGCAACTCCCAGGCCCAGAAAGATCTGCTTCCTAGCTGTCAACCAAATTCTGGACCTCCACCCTCCTGATGCACTTAGTATATAAAAGAAGTCAGAGAAGGAAAGGGGGCGGCAGACGGTGATCACAAACAAACATTACTCACCTGTCTCAGAGGTTCTCCAGGGAAAAGATGGGAACCACCTGGCACTGGAGCCTGGGGCGGAAGGGGGATCTCTCTTTAGGGGCAGGCAAAGGACTCCATCCTCAGCAGCTCTTCGTGGGCTTTGCCGACTTCCCCAAGCTGGGGTGGGGAGGTGAGTGTCCCGAGAAGGAGGAGCAGCAGGAGGAGGAGAAGGAGGTCCTACCTGCGGGAGATGGCAGATCCCCCACGCCTTGGCAGTAGTCCTGGGGAGAAGGGGAGGAGCCTCACCCAACCTGGGGTTGTCTCCTCCCCTTTGGGAGAGTCCCCCTCCCCTCAAAACGGACTCTTTCAGGGGTGAGGGACTTCTTCCGTGGGCTGGAGAATCAAAGGGAGAGGCGCTGCCCTGTTCCACTTTCTAGGTCCTAAGAAGCCCGAAGAGTTGGGGTGGTGATGTTGTCGCTCTTTGCTGAGTCCGGGGGGACTCTGAATCCCCCCTTCCCCGTTATGTCTTCTTAGCCTCTGGATCCAGGCACTCTTCTCGACTCTCGCCAAAGGAAATCGGGCACAAGGGGGAGGGAGCAGGGTGCCTTTCTCCGGTCCCCTTTTGCCCAGAAAGTCTGGAACTAAGAAGTGAGTGTGTCTACGCAGGAGGGTGGAAAGGAGGGTGCCCCCGCTATGCGGGGCAGAACGCGCTCCCCCGGGGCACGGCCCAGGGTCTAGGGGTCTCAGGTCCAGAGGAGGCCGGCCGGGCGCCCCGGGTGCGACGTCTCGCCGCTCTTCGCGCTCCTCGAGGTTTGTCCGGCTGGCCGGGCAGGGAGGCCGCGGGTCCGGACTCAGGCTCGGGCTCGGCGCGGGGGAGCAGCGGCGGCAGTCCGGCCGCCTCGTCCCCCGGGGCCTG
>JAJPUD010000076.1:791167-812338 GCA_023553655.1 Myrmecobius fasciatus | reverse complement strand
ATTCGGACTCCGCGCAAGCGGGAGAGCTGGCGAGCATACGCGCGTTCCCCGGGCTCGGCTCGGGCTCCGGCTGCGCTCCGCTGCAGGCCCCGGCTCCTCCCCGGCCTCCGCGCGGTTCCTCGCCCCCCTCCCCTCTTGGCCCCGCCCCCCGGCCCAGCCCGACAGTCACGGCCGGCGTCTCCTCGCGCGTGTTAAGGAGGCTCGGGGAGCTGCTGGGGCTCCCACCTCCCCCTGACTGAGGCAGCAGCTCAGGACTCGTTCCCTCCTGCTAGGGAATCGCCACCTCCGCCCACCCATCCTGAAGGAGCCAGCAGCCCGGGGGTCGTCGGAGATACACCATTGGGTCTAAGTGTCAGAAACCTGAGGGGCCAGTAGATTGTGACCTTGGGCAAAGCCCTGCCTTTCTTACCCTCTTTGTAAAATGAGAGGCTACCCCCACCGGACAGTTAGGATCAAGTGAATTAACATATGTATGTATGTTACATACATATGGACTGTTAAAATCCAGTCTACAAGCTTTTATTAAGCGCTGATTATTTTCCAAGCATTTAGAATACTAAGCATAGGGGATACCAGAAAGACAAAAATCAGACCCTACACTCAAGAAGCTTACAGTCTAATGGGACATGTGCCAATAATGATGTACAAGGGCGCTATATAAGTATAAATTGAGGATAATCCCAGAGAAACCACCCCCATTAAAAGGGTTAAGAAAAGTCTTGCAGAAGGGTGGGATTCTTAATATCAAAAAAGATATTAGAACTATCTTGCAGCTCGTTTGACAATCCCTTTACTATCTCACACCTTAAACTTCAATACTTCCTGACCCTTTAAAGGACAGCCTTCTGTCTCTGTCAACTCTTCAGCCCCTCCTCCCTTTCCCTACCTAATGTGAACACCGTTGTACGGGTTTGGTTTGTTTTTGTTTTTGTTTTTTGTTTTTTGCTTCTCCATCCTTACTCCCCCTTACTTTCTGAACCACCTTTCCCACTGGAAAAAGATTAACAAAACCATTTTAACAAAAAAGTATAGTTAAAATAAATGCCCACATTAGCTGTGTCCAAAAATGTCTCCTATTCTGCATCTTGGGTCCATCGCTCTTCTGTCAGGAGGTGAGCAGTATACTTCTCCACATCAGTCCACTGGAATCGTTGGTTGGTCATTAAGCCGATCAGAGTTTTCAAGTCGTTGAAAATTGTTTTTTTCTTATCACCTTGTTAATGTATAAAGTGTTCTTCACCACTAGTTAGTTCATACAGGTCCCCCGCTGCAGGAGCTTACATTCTCTTTGGGCATCTCCCACCTACCCTCTAGTCTGTTGACTCTCTTCTCTTTCCATAACACCCCCTACCACACCCATTTCATTAAAGGTAAGGATAATAAAACCCTGGCCGTAGAGTATTTGAGCCGATTTAACCTGTACATCGCTTGTTTGAACATAGTTGTTTGCATGCGGTTTCTCTCATTTGATAGTGAGTTCCCTGTGAGTAGGAACTGTTTTGTACTTTGTAACGTCATCGCTTGGTACAAAGACATTTAATAATTCTTTTTTTTTCTGATTGAGTGAAGCCTTCAGACAAATAAACTATATAGCAAGGTTATTAAATTTATTCCTGACTAATAAAATCCTTTTCTCGCATCTTCTTACTTACCCTCTAAAATACCATTTTGTGATTCCTATAAATCAACTCTACAGAACTAACTAAAGTTTGGGGGCAAAGACTGGTCTGGAGATGATGCAGGATAATGGAGGATATCATGGGGCTGCAGAATTAAGAGATTGCTTCCATACTGGCCAAACCACAAAGTTGGAGAAGTAGAGCCTGTAGAGAAAGTGGCGTTCGTTTTGCTTTGAGGTCCAGACACTGACAACTGTCCTGCTCCACCTTAAGAGGGTTCAGTCACTCCTCAGCAACCAGCTCCTCCCTTCCTCCCCCCCCCCCACCCCTGCAACTAGGACTCAGGAACCTGTGTATGGGAGGAGAGTAGAGACGTGCAGAAAAGGGAGATTGACAACAGAGCTAGGGTGGGGGTACCCGGCGGGGTATCGGAAAGGGTTCCTAGACTTAGTGGCCTGAGATGGAGAATGAGGGCACACCACTCAAAGGTTGGTCTCTTTCCTGGAATCTGGAAATCTAGGGAGGTAGGAGTGTGATAGAGGAAGCAGGAGAAAGCTGCTACCCTCGCAGCAAATTCCTTGCTGTGATCACCAGGTTTTAATTGGGAGTTCAACCAATTGTAATCTTCCTCAAACCTTTCCAAAAGAGGGGTCAAGCTTCCATTCCCCGCCTCTAGTGCTTTTTGCCTCACTCTGATTGGTTAGAGTCTGAGTAGGTTTGGCACAAATCTGCTTTTCAATTGGCTGAGATAACAATCTGTCATGAGGTCGGAAACAAGCGCTCGAGAGGTGGCTGCATGGGCAGGAAATGGTAAAGAAGTTGACCCCGCCCCTAGTCCTGCCAATTGGTTTCAGTTGTTGATGACGTAAGAAAAAGCATAAACAAAGCCCTGAAGCGACAAGGCTCTCATTGGTTTCTCCGTTCTCGCTGGATTAAGTTTATGCTTGGGAGGCGGGACCAGGAGAATCCAATTATTTTAGAGAGGGATGGAAGGGAAAAAGAACCCGGAAATAGGAAGAGAGGGACAGGAGAAATGTCAGAGGATATAATTAATTTGTGAGGCCCACCAAGGTACCCTCACACCAATTCATGTCTTGTGTGGGGATTGTTAACGTCAACATAGTGCCTGAGGACCGGCAATATAAACTTCCTTTTGTTTCTCTTCTGTTCATAACACACCTGTTATACGTGACCTTATGCTTCTTAAGAGGGAGGGAAGGAAGGAAGCAGAGAAGGGGGGAAAAAAAAAAAAAACAGGTCTTCCCCTGGAGAGGCCCAGAGAAGCTAAGGTACTGGTCCCCAGGTCACACAGCATTATCCTGCAAGCTGTAGGTTTCCAGGTGGTTTTTCCATCACTTTTAAGTATACCAGGTGGAGTGGAAGAAAAGTGGGCAGCTAGGATATGGCACCAGGATAGCAGGGTCTCTACAAAGTAATTTGGCCTAATAAAAATAATGTGTCAAACCCCTAAATTTGTTTTCAAATCTAAGAAGATCAAGTTTACCTAATTTGATTTCAGTAAAGTCTTTTTGCTCCATGCATAAGGACACTTGGAACTAGTGTTATTTAATTTTTAAATTGTAGTTATTGTACCTTTGTTATATCACTCTACTAAATTAGAAACTACATGATGGCAGGACCTATGTTTTACTTAAACTTGAATCCCCAGTACCTAGCACTATGTTCTGCTCATAACAGATGATAGATGTTTGCTAAGTTATTTGAATTGCAATTTGGGGTAGCCCAACTCTGTATGTAACATTATTTCTGGGAAGACTTAGGAAATGTGGAAGTGATATGATAAATGGCCCTTTGCAGCACTGCAGACAAATAAATAGCTGTCCTCCATTTACCAGCAATCTCAGTCTCTAAAAGTTCAACTCAACAATTTGTTTAGACAGAGCCCCAGTGGTGGAGTAAAAGCAGGGTCTCATCTGAGCTCTTCCAAATTCCCCTCCAAACAACTTTAAAATAATGCTTCCAAATGAATTCTGGAGTGGCAGAACCAAAAAGAAAGAGAAACTATTTTCCAGCCCAAGACAATCTAGAAGGTCAACAAAAAAAATTACATCTCACTTGAGTGAGAGTGGAAGAAAGTCCAGCACAGACAGCAAGCCATCAGAAGCCTGGACCCTGGAAAGCCAGCATTATGAACAGCAGTAATGATTTACAAAAATTCTTAGCCCACTAATAATAAGAGGGCTGGACAATTGGTCAGAAGGAAATTGCAGGAGGTGCTTTGCTGGTACTAAGTGCAGGATTGTGTTGCATTGCCCATACAAGGATTCAGGTTGCAGCCCCAGGTCATAGTCCCAGGTTGAAGCGCAACACTAACACAGTAGAGCTCAAAGCCACAGGAAAGTGGGACACTGATCACAATTCCAGACCAGAAAAAAGTGCTTGTGGTCACCCCTAGTCCAGAGCACAGTCAAGAGATCAATGACCAAACCTCTCTTTAGATCATAACACCTTTGAATAACTGAAAATTTACTGGTCCCAAGAATTAGCTCTGAAATCAGGAGTATGAAAAATCTAAAGCTTGAAACAGTGCTTTCTCTACCCAAGGAGAGCCAACTTTTAACAAAGTTAGAAGGCAAGAAATAGACTGAGAAAAAGAGCAAACAACAATAACAACAAAAAGAACCTGATCATAGAATAAAATTACTGTAGTAATGGGGAAGGTCAAAATACAAATTCAGAAGAAGAAAATATGTTAAAATGGCTATATGCAAAGCTTTAAAGAAAAAGGTGAATTGGTGTCAGGCCCAAAAAAGAATTCCTAAAAGAGTTCAAAAAGAATTTTTAAAAATCATTGTAGAGGAAAAATTGGGAGGGGGGAAGATGAACATGATGCAAAAGAATTAGCAGCTGGTAAAGGCACAAAAATGGGCAAAGACGTACAAAAATTCACTGAAGGAAACAACTTAAAAAGTAGAATTGGTCAAATGGGAAAAGAGATACAAAAGCTCACTAAAAAAATTCTGAAAATTGAAAAAGTGGAAGCTAACAATTCCTTGAGACATCAAGAAACAATAAAACCAAAAGAATGAAAAAAAAAATAGAAGAAAATGTGAAACATCTCATTGGAAAAAACAACTGACCTGGAAAATAGATGGAGATGATTTAAGAATTACTGATCCATCTAAAAAGCCATAATCAAAAATAAAGAGCCTAGACATCATCTTCAAAGAAATTATTAATAAAAAATTGTCCCAATAGTTTAGAACCAAGAGGTAAAATAGAAATTGAAAGAATCAACCATCCACTCCTGAAAGAGATCTTGAAATGAAAATTTCCAGGAATATTACAGCCAGATTCTGGAGTTCTCAGGTCAAGGAGAAAATATTGCAAGCAGCCAGAAAAAAAATTTTTAAATATAGTGGAGACACAGTCAGAATAACACAGGATTTAGCAGCTTCTGCATTAAAGATTGAAGGACTTAGAATATGATATTCTGGAGAACAAAGGAGCTAGGATTACAACAAAAAAAAATCATCTACACAGAAAAAATAGCAGAATTGAAATTTAAGATTCTGAAACTTTCTACCAACTATCATACCGCTTTGCAGTTCTTATACTGACATGTCACCTGTTAGCATTCCTGTTAGGCTTGGTTAGGAATACAGCAAAAAGAAATGCAAATTCTGGAATGATAACGTTCAAAATAATACTGTTCTTTGTCGAAAACTTTTTTTTTTCTTGAATCAAGCAAAAAAAAAAAAATCAATAAATTGCAGAGCTGGAAGTTACCCCTTGTCACTGGCCTTGCCCTCAGTACATAATTACCTTTAAAAAAAAAAAAGAAGGTTGCCCAGCTTCTGTCACAAAAACTCCAAAGATGTGTAAAGAAATGCTACTCCATGGCAATTTATCTGCACAGGTGTAATTAAGACATATCATATAATTAATATTATTAGACTTGGCACGGCTGGGACTTTTATAGTTCTCGTCCAGCCTCTCATTTTATGGTCCGTATTTACCAAGTGAACCAGTGTCAGACTTGGGACTCAAATCCAGTAAATACAAGGCTCTTCTCACTGAACCCATAATCCTTCTATGGAGTCAAAATGTACATCCCTGGAATTTGTATGGACTGGCCTCCCTTTTGCCCTTTGATAGACAAGAAGAATGAGTTTTCAAAATAATAACCTTTTAAATATTTGAAGACAATTTTATGTTCCTTCTAAGTCTTCTTTTCTCTACTCTAAATACCTGCTTTCTTCAATTAATTCACTTATTGAAATTTTCTGACCCTCCACAATTCTTTTCCTCTTTTGTACCACATTCTCTAACTTGTCAATTCCTCCTAAAATTTAGTGTATAGAATTAGAATATGTCAGATAATGTCTGACTAGTAAAGAATGTGGTAGGATTATTATTTTCAAACATGACACTTTGGTTATAAATCATTCCATCAATCCTGACCCTCTCAACTAGTCAATAAGTATCATGTCTCTTCTAGACCTGCACACACAAAAAAAATTGCTGGAATAAATCTACCGAGATAGAGGCAATTACTCTGAATTTTTGATGAAATAGAGGACTTTAAAACATTATTGATGAAAAGAGCAGAACTGAACAGGAAATTTGATTTTCAAATACAAGAGTCAAGAAAAGCATAAAAAGAAAGAAGTAATAAGGGATTTAATAAAGTTAAACTGTTTACATTCCTACATGGGAAGATGATACTTGTAACCCCTAAGAACTTTATCAATATAAGGGTAGTTAAAAGGCACATACAAAGACAGAATGTTTGGATATGAGCTGACAGTGGTGGAATGATATCCAGAAAAGCAAAATTAAGGGGTGAGAAAGAGGGATGCATTAAGAAAAGAGAGAAGGGAGAGGTAGGATGGGGTTATCTCATATAAAAGAGGCTCAAAAGAACTCTTACAATAAAGGGAAGATGGAGAGGGTAGTGGGCAATGTTTGAACCTTACTCTCATTGAAACTGGCTGAAAAGGAATTATGTATACACTTAATTGGGTATAAAAAAGGAAGTTGGGGGAGGTGAATAGAAGGGAAAGGGAATTGGGAGAGAAGATGGTCAGAAGCCAAACATTTTTGAGGTGCAACAAGATGAAAGAGAGAGGGAGAGAAATGGATAAGTAGGGAAAATAAAAGAGAGGGAAATAGCACAACAATCATAAATGTTAATAGGGATGAGCTCACCCATAAAACAAGCAGATAGCAGTGTGGATTATAAAACAGAATCCAACAGTAAGTTCTTTATAAGAAACACATGAAACAGAGAGAGACACAAAGTAAAGGACTGAGTTGATGCCGAAGTTATAGTTAATAGCAATCATAATCCCAAATAAAGCAAAAGCAAAAATTACAGAAATAAAGTGGACCTTTTTAAAAATAGACAAAGTAATATGAATATTAAAATATGCACCAAATGAAATAGCATCTAAATTCTTAAAGAAAAAGTTAAATAAGTTATATGAGAAAATAATGAAACTACTAGACAGAGACCTCAATTTTCCCTTCTCAAAACTAGATAAATCTACCCACAAAATAAAAAAGTTAAAATGGTGAATAGAATTTTAGAAAATTAGATATGATAGACCTCTGGAGAAAATTGAATGGAAATATAAAGCAATATACCTTTTTTGTCAGTGGCATATTGCACCTACACAAATTTGACCATATGTTATGGCATTAAAAAAAATCATAATTGGAGGATTCTGGGGTGATGGCAGAGTAGGTCTATAAATTTCAAGCTCTCCCGATTTCCCACAAATAGAGCAAATTTGTACCTCAAGGGAACATAGGCTCATCAAAAATAAAAAAGACGTGGGGCAAAACAGGGGTCCTCCTGTTACAACCCAGGAAGATCTGAAGAAAGATCCTGGACTGGGGATTAATTTGTCTGAAGTGCAAACACCTCCAAGTTAGCTCCACATAAACATCAAGTGGAGACCCCTCATGATAGCTGGTTGTGACTGGAGGGAGGCTCAGCAGGAATCACAGAGATTTTTACCACCCGAACTACATGTCAAGTTGGGGTCTGAGTCCAGGAGGACTAAATGAACCTCTACTTATTGGGAATGTCTGGCCCAGCTGTGCTGCTGAGACCAAGACCCGGGAAGAAGGAACCGGCAGTGGGGCAAGGATGCTACTAGCTGCAGTAGCAGAGACATGCAGGAGGGTGGAGCTCTTGGTTAGGGTTCCAGGGGAGAGGGGAGAGCAGAAGGGAAGCTTGAGGCACCACCCTCTTACCCCATGATTAGAGGTGCTTACACTAATGCTTCTAATTAAAAAAAAGAAGAACCCACCACTGAAACATATTATGGGAACAGGGAAGACTAGAATTCATCTTCAGAGGACACTTTAGTTTAAAAAAAAAAAAACAAAAAAAAACTTCTACCCCAAAGAATAATGTGAAATGGTTCCCTGCCCCTAGAGAATTTATAGAAAAATTCAAAAAAGAATTTAAAGATCAAATGAGAAACATTGAGGAAAAAATAAAAAATAAATTTAAAAAATCCAAGCAAAATAAGATTATGAAAAAAAAAGTTAATCAATTAGAAAAGGAAGTACAGAGTCTCAAAGATGAAAATAATTCTTTGAAAATTAGAATTGGGCAAGGGGAAGCCAGTGAAGCTATGAGAGACCAAGAAATAACAAAACATTATAAAGAATATGTGACCCTGGGCAAGTCACTTAACCCCAATTGCCTCAGCAAAAACAAAACAAAACATTATAAAGAATGAGAAAATAGAACAGAATGTGAAATATTTTATAAGAAAAACAACAGATCTGGAGAATAGATCAAGAAAAAAAAATATAAGAATAATTGGACTGCCAGAAAGTTCTGACTAAAAAGAAAACCTTGACACAATAATGCAGGAAATAATATAAGAAAATTGTCCTGAAGTGATAGAACATGAGGGAAAGGAAGAAATTTAAAAAAAAAAAAAAATGCACCAATCACCACTTCAAAGAGATCCTTTGTGGAAAACACACAGAAATATTATTGTCAAATTTCAGAAACCCCAGATCAAAGAAAAAATTTTTCAAGAAACAAGAAAAACACAATTCAAATACTCTGGAACTACAGTTAGAATTGTATAAGACTTAGCAGCCAGAATAAATGACTGCAGGTTCTAGAATCATATCTACTGACAATCAAAAGAGCTAGGCCTGCAGTCAAAAATATCATATCCAACAAAATTATAATTTTGAATGAGAAAAAATGGACATTCGATGAATTTGCAGATTTTCAGGATTTTCTATCAACCAAACCTGAACTTAACAGAAAATTTAACATATAAGAACCAATGTGAAAGATTAATTTTAAGGAATTTAACATGAAGAAACTGTTGAAATGTGGACAAATTATTTATATTTTTATATATGTATTTTATATGTTTAAGATTCATATAAACAATAGGATAGCTCAAAAGAAAGATTGGCAGAGTTACGGTAAAAATAATAATCATGTTATACAAATGAGGTACAGAGGAAGAATAGACACAGAAGCATTAGAGGGGGGAGGAAAGCTGGTAGTTCTGAAAACCTACTTAACATCAGGAATGGGTTCAATAGGCAACATTACATATACACCATCTATATCTATATCTATATATAGCACCCTCCAAAATCTATAAAGAAATGAGGGAGGGATGGGCAGATAGGGAACCAAAGAGTGAGGGAAAAAGACAAGGGAGGGATCCTGGGGTGGGGGTAGGTTAAGTAATAGTAAGGCAAATTAGGATTAACAGAAGAGGAAATAGAATACTTTATTAAAATCTATTTTTTAAAAAAATTGAGTAAGTAATCAGTGAGCCCCTAAGAATAATCTTCAGGGCCAGATAGATTTACAAGTGAATTCTACTAAACATTTAAAAAACAATTCCAATACTATATAAACTATTTGGAAAAATAGGCAAAGAGTTTTGACAAATTTACTTACAACACAAATATGCTGCTGATACCTAAACTTGGGAGAGTGAAAACAAAGAAAGAAAATTTTAGATCAATTTCCTTAATATGGATCAATTTTTTATTTTAAATATTAGTAAGCATTTTACAACAATATATCACAAAGATAATATAGTATGACTAGGTGGGATTTATACCAGAAATGTGGGTTGGTTCAATATTAGGAAAATTGTCAGCATAAATGACCATATTGATAACAAAAACAACAAAATTCAGATTATCTCAATAGAGGCAGAAAAGATTTTTGGCAAAATACAACACTCATTCTTATTTAAAAAAAAAAAAAGTAGTATTTACCTAAAACCATCAGCAAACATTGTCTGTATTAGGGATAAGTTAGAAGCTTTCACAGTAAAATTGGAATGAAAAAAGGATGCCCATTCTCATCACGAGAATTCTATTTTCTAATAATTCTATAATTCAATACTTTAAGTCACTATTATTTAGAAAAATGCAAATTAAGTCAACTCTAGTATTATACTAAAAATGCTTGTTATAGCAATAGAAAGGAAAAAATTGAAAGAATTAGCAATGAAGAATTTAAACTAGCCCTTTTTGCAAATGATAGGATGGTATACTTGGAGAATTCTAAAGAATCAACTAAAAACTAGTTAAAATAATTAACAACTTTAGCAAAGTTTCAGGATATAAAACAAATCCACACAAATCATTCACACTTCTATGTATTACCAACAAAGTCTAGTAGCAAAAGACAGAGAAATCCACTTAAAATAATTGTAGACAATGTAAAAATACTTCAGATTCTACCTAGCAAAACAAACCCAAGAACCATATGAATATAATTATAAGACATTTTTCACATAATATAAATCAGAGGTGAACATCTAAGGAAAATATTAATCCTCATGCATAGGCCAAGCCAATGTAATAAATGACAAATTTGTCAAAACTGACTTACTTATTTAGGGCTATGCCAATAAAACTATCAAAAAATGATTTTATAAAACTAGAAAAATAATTTTCAAATTCATCTGGAAGAATAAAAGATAAAAAATATCAAGGGAATTAATGGAGGGAAATGTAAAGGTGCATGAGTTAACTGTACAAGATCTCAAACTAAAAAGTGATAATCATCAAAACAATCTGTACTGACCAAGAGACAAAATGGTGGATCAATGGAATAGATTAGATACACAATATACAATAGATAACAACCATAGTAATATAATGTTTGATAAACACAAGGATCCAAGCTTTTGGGACAAGAACTTGCTATCTGATAAAAATTGCTAGGAAAATTAGAAAACAGTTTGGCAGAACTGAAGTTCAGACCAAATCTTACACCATATTCCAAGATAAGGTCAAAATGAATACATAACTTAGATATTAAAAAATGATACCATTATCAAATTAAGGAAACATAGAATAGTTTACCTGTCAGATATATGGATAATAGAAGAATTTATGACCAAACATGAGAAAAAGCATTACAGGAAATAAAATGAATAATTTTAATTGCATTAAATTTTAAAAGTTTTTGTACAAACAAAATCAAATTCAGCCAAGATTAAGAGAAAAGCAGAAAACTGGGAGAGGAATTTTACAATAAATTTCTTTGATAAAGGCCTCATTCTCAAATATATAGAGTATTGTCTCATATTTATAAGAATTCAAGCCACTCTCCAATCGATAAATGGTCAAATGATATGAACAGAAAATTTTCAGATGATGAAATTAAAACCATTTCTAGTCATATGAAAAAGTTCTCCAAATCACTATTGATCAGAGAAATGCAAATTAAGACAACTCTGAGTTACCATTACACACTTGTCAGATTGGCTAAAATGGCAGGAAAAGATAATGACCAATGTTGGAGGGGATGTGGGAAAACTGGGACACTGATACATTGTTGGTGGAACTGTGAATGGATCCAACCATTCTGGAGAGCAATTTGGAGCTATGCTCAAAAAGTTATCAAACTGTGCATACCCTTTGACCCAGCAGTGTTTCTATTGGGCTTATATCCCAAAGAGATTTTAAAGGAGGGAAAGGGCCCCACATGTGCAAGAATGTTTGTGGCAGCCCTCTTGGTAGTGGCTAGAAACTGGAAACTGAATGAATGCCCATCAATTGGAGAGTGGCTGAATAAATTATGGTATATGAATGTTAAGGAATATTATTGTTCTGTAAGAAACAACTAGCAGGATGATTTCAGAGAGGCCTGGGGAGACTTGCATAAACTGATGCTAAGTGAAATGAGCAGAACCAGGAGATCATTATACACAGCAACAACAAGACTATATGATGATCAATTCTGATGGACATGGCTCTCTTCAACAATGAAATGTTTCAAACCAGTTCCAATTGTTCAATGAAGAAAGCCATATACACCCAGAGAGAGGGATATGAAATGTGGACCACAACATAACATTTCCATGCTCTCTATTGATGTTTGCTTGCATTGTGTTTCCTTTCTCAGATTGCTTTTTCTTGTAGATATGCTTTTTCTTGCATAACAAAATGTGGAAATATGTATACATATATTCGATTTGTTAATTAGTTTTAACATAATTAACATGTAGTGGATATCCTGCCATCTAGGCATAGCATTTTAACTCTTTGTTGGTGTTTGCTTTAACTTTGTTTTCTTTCTTAGTTTTTTTTTTTTCCCTTCCTTTTTTTTTTTTTTTTTTTTTTTTTGAGGCAATTGGAATTAAGTGACTTGCCCAGGGTCACACAGCTAGGAAGTGTTAAGTGTCTGAGACTAGATTTGAACTCAGGCCCTCCTGACTTCAAGGCTGGTGCTCTCTCCACTGTGCCACCTAGCTGCCCCATTTCCTTTCCTTCTTGATCTGTTTTTTCCCATGCAGGAAGATAACTGTATAAATATGTATACATATTATTGGATCTAACAAATATTTTAACATATTTTTTTTATTTTTAACATGTGTTGGACTACCTGCCATCTAGAGGAGGCAGTGGGGGGAAGAAAGGGATAATTTGGAACAGAAGGCTTTGCAAGGGTCAATGTTGAAAAATTACCCATGCATATATTTTATAACTAAAAAGCTTTAATAAAATCAATAAATTAAAAATAAAAAAAATACAGTTGGCCAAATGCAAAAAACAAAAAAATCCACTGAAGAAGACAACACCTTTAAAAGTAGATTTAATCACATGGAAAAAAAGATACAAAAACTGAAGAAAATCATACATTAAAAACAGACAAATGGAAGCTAACAATTCTATGAGATATCAATAATCAGTCAAACTAAAAAGAATGAAAAAATAGAAGAAAATGTAAAATACCTCATTGGAAAAACAAGTGACCTGAAAAATAGATACAGGAGAGACAGTTTAAAATTATTGGTCTATCTGAAGGCCACAACCAAAATTTAAAGAAAAAAATCTGGATAGCATTCTTCAAGAGATCACCAAGGAAAACTGCCTTGATATACTAGAATCAGAGGGCAAAATAGTCATTGAAAGAATCATCAATCACTTCTAGAAAGATATCCCACAAAGAAAACTCCAAGAAACATCATTACAAAACTCCAGAACGATAATTTCAAAGGAAAAAATATTACAAACTGCCAGAAAAAAAATTCAAATATCAAGGAGTCAGAATCAAGATTACTCAGGATTTGGAGGCTTCTACACTAAAGGATTTGAGGGCCATACCATATTCTGGAAGGTAAAGGACCTGGGATTTTAATCAAGAATCAACCACCCAATGAGACTGATCATCATCTTTTAGGGGAGGAGATGGATCTTCAATGAAGTAGAGATTTTCAATAATTTCTATTGAAAAGGCCAGAACTAAATAGAAAATTTGCTCTACAAACACAGAACTCAAGAGAAGCACAAAAATATAAACAGGAAAGAAAAAATATATTATTTAAAAGTTAAACTATTTAAATCCCTTGTAACTCTTGAGAACTATAACTTTTTTATTTTATTTTTTTATTTTTTTTTTGATAGTATTGTCATTTTTATTATACTGTCATGGCCTAGACATGAACACTGAATATTCCTCCGAATATTTTCTTTTTTTTTTTTTTTATTTTATTTTATTTGCATAACATATGTGTGGGTAATTCTTCAACAATAACCCTTACATAGCTTTCCGTTACAAATTTTTCCCCCCAACTTCCCCACCCCTTCCCTAGATGGCAGGATATCCACTACATGTTAATTATGTTAAGATATTGGCAAATCGAATATATGTATACATATTTCCAAACTTATCATTGTTGTGCAAGAAAAATCTTATCTACACAAACGATATATCAGATAAAGGAAACACAATGTAAGCAAACATCAATCAAGGAGTATGAGAATGTTATGTTGTGGTCCACATTTCGCATCCCTCTCTCTGGGTGTATATGGCTTTCTTCAGTGAACAATTGGAGGTGGTTTGAAACATATCATTGTTGAAGAGAGCCATGTCCATCAGAATTAATTGTCATATAGTACTGTTGTTGCCGTGTATAATGATCTCCTGGTTCTGCTCATTTCACTCAGCATCAGTTCATGTAAGTCTCTCCAGGCCTCTCTGAAATCATCTTGCTGGTCATTTCTTACAGAACAATAATATTCCATAATGTTCATATACCATAATTTATTCAGCCATTCTCCAATTGAAGGGCATCTATTCAATTTCCAGTTTCTAGCCACTACAAAAAGGGCTGCCACAAACATTCTTGCACATGTGGGGCCTTTTCCTTTCTTTATGATTTCTTTGGGATATAAGCCCAATAGAAATGCTGCTGGGTCAAAGGGTATGCACAGTTTGATAACTTTTTGAGCATAGCTCCAAATTGGAGAACTATAACTTTTTTTAAGTCAGTTAGAAGAGGCATACATTAACAGAGAGTGCGAATATAAATTGGTTCTGATGGGATGATATTTTTTTGATGATATTAAAGAAAAAACATTAAGAGATAGAAAAAGGAATGTACTGGGAGAAGAAAAGGGAGGTAAAATGGGGTAAATTAGATCACAAAAAGAAGCTCAAAAGACTTATAATAGAGCAAAGGAAGGGAGGGAAATGAGCCTTGTCTTCAGTTTTAACTCAAAGAGGGAATAATATATACACTCAATTGGGGATAGAAATTTATCTTATCCTATAGAGAAGTAGGAGAAGAAAGGAAAAAGAAAAGGGAGAAGGGGTAATTGAAAGGAAGACAAATCCAAGGAGAGGTTGGTCAGAAACAAAACACTTTAGGGTAGAAAGAGACAAAAGAAGTATATGCAGGGAAGAAAATAGAATGGAGGGAAATACACAGCTGGGAATCAACTGTGAATGTAAGTGGAATGAGCTCTCCCAAAAGAACGGAAATGGATAGTAGAATGGTTTAAAAACCAGAATCCTACAATATGTTTACAAGAAACACAACTGAAATAGAAAGATAAATACAGAGTAAGGGTAAAAGACTAAAGCAGAATATATTATACTTCAGCTGAAAAAAAAAAAAGCAGGGTTAGCAATTCTCATCTCAGACAAAGCAAAAGCAAAAATAGATAGAAGGAAGGTACTGTAGACAATGAAATGGTGTTGATACTAAACATATATGCACCAAGTGGTACAGCATGCAAATTCTCAGAGAAGAAAGTAAGCCAATTACAGAAACAGACAGAAAAATTATACTATTGGGGGGTTCTCAATTTCCCCAGCTCTCAGAATTAGATAAATCTAACCACAAAATAAACAATAAAGAAATTAGAAAGGTTAATAGAGTCTTAGAAAACTTAGATATGATTGACCTCTGAAGAAAATTAAATTGGGATAGAAAGGAATATACCTTTTTCTCAGCAGTACATGGCACCTATACAAAAAATTGTCTATGTATTAGGGTATAAAAATCTCACAATCAAAGGGAGAAATAGTAAATGAATCATTTTCAGATCACAATGCAATAAAAGTTACATTCAATAAAGAACCATGAAAAGGTAGACTAAAAACCAATTAGAAATTAAATCTAATAATAAGGAATGAGTGGATCAAACAACAAATCATAGAAATAATACTTTCATCCAACAGAATGGCAATAATGAGACAACATTACCAAATTTATAGAATGCAGTTAAAGCAATTCTTAGAGGAAATCTCTAAATACTTACATAAATAAAGAGAAGATCAATGAATTGGGCATGCAATTAAAAAAACTGAAAAAGGAGCAAATTAACCCCCCCCATTAAATACCAAATTAGAAATTCTGAAAATCAAAGGAGGGATTAATAAAATTGAAAGAAAACTATTGAGCTAATTAATACAACTAAGAGTTGGTTTTATGCAAAAAAACCCCAATAAAATAGATTAAGCTTTAGTTAATTTGATTAGAAAAAGGAAAGAAAAAACCAAATTACCAGCATCAAAAAATTAAAAGGATGAGCTTACCAATGAAGAAAAAATTAAAGCAATAATTAGGAACTATTTTGCCCCACTGTATTCCAACAAATCTGACAATCTAATTGAGATAGATGAATATTTGCAGAAATATAAACTGCCCAGATTAATAGAAGGAAAAAACTCAAATAACCCCATTTTAGAAAAAGAAATCGAACAAGCCATCAATGAACTTTTTGCTGAGGCAATTAGGGTTAAGTGACTTGCCCAGCTAGGGAATGTTAAGTGTCTGAGACCACATTTGAACTCAGGTCCTCCTGACTTCAGGGCTGGTGCTCTATCCACTGCGCCACTTAGCTGCCCCCATCAATGAACTTTTAAGAATAACATAATAAGAAAAAATCTCCAGGGCCAGATGTATTTACAAATGAATTGTACCAAACATTTAAAGAACAATTAATTCCAATACTAGGTAAACTATTTGGAAAAATAGACAAGAAGGAGTGCTGTCAAATTCCTTCTACTACACAAATGTGGTGCTAATATCTTGATACCTAAACCAGGAAGACCCAAAACAGAGAAAGAAAATTATAGACCAATCTCCCCAATGAATCTTGATGCAAAAATTTTAGCAAGGAGATTACAATAACTTATCAGCACGATAATACACTATGACTAAATGGGATCTATACCAGGGCTGGTTCAATATAAGGAAAACTATTGGCATAATGGACTATATCAATAACAAAACTAATGGAAATCATATGATTTCAATAGATGCAAGAAAAGCTTTTGATAAAAGATAGAATCCATTCCTATTAAAAACATTAGAGAATATAGGAATAAATGGAGTTTTCCTTAAAATGATAAGTTGCATCTATCTAAAACCATCAGCATACATTATATGTATTGAGGGGAAAACTGGAAACATTCCCAAGAAGATCCGGGGTGAAACAAGGATCTCCATTATCACCACTATTATTCAATCTTATAGTAGAAATTTTGCCTCTAACAATAAGAAAAGAAAAAGAAGTTGAAGGAATTAGAGTAGGCAATAAGAAAATAAAACTGTCACTCTTTGCAAATGATATGATGGTATACTTAGAGAATCACCCAAAAAAACTACTCTTTAACAACTTTAGCAAAGTTGCAGGATATAAAATAAACCCTCACAAATCATCAACATTTCTATATGTTACCAACAAAGCCCAGAAGCAAGAGATAGAAAGAGAAATTTCATTTAAAATAACGAGACAAAATAAAAATTGGGAGTTTTTATCTGTCAAGAGAAACCCAGGACCTATATGAACACAATTATAAAACCCCTTTCACAGAAAGTGAGATCTAAATAATTGGAAAAAAATATCAATTGCTTATGGTTAGGCTGAGGTAATATAATAAAAATGGCATTTACCTAAATTAGTCTATTTATTCAGAACCATGCCAATTAAATTGCCAAAAAAATTATTTTATAGAGTTAGAAAAAATAACAGAATTCATCTGAAAAAAAAAAGATCAAGAAGTTCAAGAAAATTAATGAAAAATGCAAAGGACTATGGCCTAACAGTACCAAAATTTAATCTCTATTATAAAGCAGCATCATCTGGTATTGGCTAAGAAATAAGAGTGGTAGATCAGTGGAATAGATTAGATACACATGACACAATAATCAATGACTATAGTAATCTACTGTTTGATAAACTCAAAGACTCCAACTTCTGGGATAAGAACTCACTATATAACAAAAAATTGCTGGGAACACTGAAAAATAATATGTCAGAAACTTAGCATTGATCTACATCTCACACTCCAAATCAAAATAAGGTCAAAATGGGTAGTAATTTAGGTGTAATACTGTAAGCAAATTAGGAGAGCAAGGGATAGTTTACCTATCAAATGTTTGGAGAAGGGAGGAATTTATGACCAAAAAAGAACTAGAGAACAATATGAAAGGTAAAATAGACAACTTTGATCATTAAATTAAAAAGGTGTTGCACAAACAAAACCAATGCAACCAAAATTAGAAGGGAAGCAGAAAGCTGAGGAAAAAAAAAAATTATAGCCACTGTTCCTGATAAAGGCCTCATTTCTTTTTTTTTTTTAATTAAAGCTTTTTATTTGTATAACATATGTATGGGTAGTTCCTCAGTGTTGATCTTTACAAAGCTTTCCATTACAAATTTTACCCACAGTCCCCTCCCCTCCCCTAGATGGCAGGAAGTCCACTACAAGTTAATAATGTTGAAATGCTTGAGAAGTTATGCAAGAAAAATCCTATCTACAAGAAAAAAAAAGAATCAGAGAAAAGCAACACAATGCAAGCAAATGTCAATAGAGATCATGAAAATGTTATGTTGTGGTCCATATTTCATATCCCTCTCTCTGGGTGTATATGGTTTTCTTCAGTGAACAATTGGAACTGGTTTGAGACAATTCTTTGTGGCAGAGAGCCATGTCCATCAGAATTGATCATCATGTAATGCTGTTGTTGCTGTGTATGATGATCTCCTGGTTCTGCTTGTTTCACTCAGCATCAGTACATTCAAGTCCCTCCAGGCCTCTCTGAAATCGTCCTGCTGGTCGTTTCTTACAGAGCAATAATATTCCATAACATTCATATACCATAATTTATTCAGCCACTCTCCAATTGATGGGCATCCCTTCAGTTTCCAGTTTCTAGCCACTACAAAAAGGGCTGCCACAAACATTCTTGCACATGTGGGGCCCTTTCCCTCCTCTAAGATCTCTTTGGGATATAGGCCCAGTAGAAACACTGCTGGGTCAAAGGGTATGCACAGTTTGATAACTTTTTGAGCATAGCTCCAAATTGCTCTCCAGAATGGTTGGATCCATTCACAGTTCCACCAACAATGTATTAGTGTCCCAGTTTTCCCACATCCCCTCCAACATTCATCGTTATCTTTTCCTGTCATTTTAGCCAATCTGACAGGTGTGTAGTGGTACCTCAGAGTTGTCTTAATTTGCATTCCTCTGATCAATAGTGATTTGGAGCAACTTTTCATATGACTAGAGATAGTTTTAATTTCATCATCTGAAAGTTGTCTGTTCATATCTCTTGACCACTTATCTATTGAAAAGTGGCTTGAATTCTTATATATATGAGACAATTCTCTATATATTTTAGAAATGAGGCCTTTATCAGAACCATTAAATGTAAAGATGATTTCCCAATTTGATGCTTCCCTCCTAATCTTGTCTGCATTTGTTTTGTTTGTACAGAAACTTTTTAACTTAATATAATCAAAATTATCCATCTGGTGTTCAAGTAGGAGTTCCAGGTCTTCTTTGGACATAAATTTGTTCCATCTCCACAAGTCTAAGAGATAAACTATATTACGTTCCTCTAACTTGCTTACAAAGTCCCTCTTTATATCTAAATCATGAACCCATTTAGATCTTATCTTGGTATGTGGTGTTAGGTATGGGTCAAGACCTAATTTCTTCCACACTAGTTTCCAATTTTCCCAGCAGTTTTTGCCAAATAGAGAGTATTTATCCCAAAAGCTGGGCTCTTTGGGTTTATCGAACACTAGATTGTTAAGGTTAATGCCTAGGTTGTCCTGATAACCTATCCTGTGCCACTGATCGACTACTCTATTTCTTAGCCAGTACCAAACGGTTTTGATGACCGCTGCTTTATAATATAGTTTTAGATCTGGTACAGCAAGGCCACCTTCATCTGAAAGGCCTTATTTCTAAAACAGAGAGAATTAACTCTAATTTATAAGACTAGAAATTAGTCATATCAATTATTTTATTGATAAATGGTCAGAGGATATGAACAATTTTCAAGAGAATTAAAACCATCTCTGGTCATATGAAAAAAATGCCTTAAATCACTATTGATTAGAATAATGCAAATCAAAACAACTTTGAGGTATAGCCTCATATCTATCAGATTGACTAAGATGACAGGAAAAGATAATAAATGTTGGAGAAGATGTGGGAAAATAGGAATACTAATTCATTGCTGATGGAATTGTGAAGTGAGCCAATCCCAAAAAGATCATAAAAGAGGGGAAAGGAGCAAATGTACAAAAATGTTTTTAGCAAACCTTTGTATAGTGGAAAGGAACTGGAAATTGAATGGATACCTATCAATTGGAGAATGGATGAATAAGTTATGTTATATGAATGTATTGGAATATTTTTGTTCTGTAAGAAACAATGAACAGACTGATTTCAAAAAGTCTAGGAAGACTTAAATGAACTGATATTAAGTGAGGTGAGCAGAACCAAGAGAACACTGCACACAGCAGCAATGTTTCTTTGATGATCAACTGTGATGGACAACTGTGATGTGACTCTTTTCACCAATGTGGTGATTCAAGGAAATCCCAATAGATTTGTGGTGAAAAGTACTATCCCCATCTACAGAGAGAACTATGAAAACCACTATTTTCACTTTTTTCCTTTTGTGATTTTTCTCTCCCAACATGATATATATGGAAACATGTAAAAAATGAACATACATGTGTAAGAAAAAAAATTATATTTAACTGGAGAAAATAAAAAAATAAAAATAAAAATAATTACTAATAGTTTATGGTAATAAAATCTACCAATTGTTGTAGGGACAATAAAGAAATATTGATGAACAGGATGGTTTCAAAAAAAACCCGGAAACACTCACGTGAATTGATCCTGAGTGAAGTGGGATAGAACCAGGAGAACATTGTGCACAGTAAACTGCAACATTCTGCGATGCTCAATTGTGATTAGAATTAGCTCTTCTCAGCAATACAAAAATCCAAAATGATTTTGAAGAACTTGTGAAAAATGTTATCCATCTCCAAATAAAGAACTGATGGAGTCTGAATATAGATTAAAGCATACTATTTTTATCTTTATTTTTTCATGTTTTTTTTCTTTTTGGCATATGTTATCTCTTACAACATGTCTATTATGAAAATGTTTTGTGTAACTGAAAATGTATAACCTATCTCACATTGCCTACCTCCTTAATAAGGGGGTAGGGAGGAGGAGGGAGATAATTTAGAACTCAAAATTAAAGAAAAAGCCATATGTTAAAAATTGTTTTTACATGTAATTGGAGAAAATAAGATATATTTTTTAAATTTATTTTTTATTTTATTTGCATAACATATGTGTGGGTAATTCTTCAACAATAACCCTTACATAGCTTTCTGTTACAAATTTTCCCCCCAACTCCCCACCCCTCCCCTAGATGGCAGGATATCCACTACATGTTAATTATGTTAAAATATTGGCAAATCGAATATATGTATACATATTTCCAAACTTATCATT
>JAJPUD010000076.1:760885-790767 GCA_023553655.1 Myrmecobius fasciatus | reverse complement strand
CTTACATAGCTTTCCGTTACAAATTTTTCCCCCCAACTCCCCACCCCACCCCTAGATGGCAGGATATCCACTACATGTTAATTATGTTAAAATATTGGCAAATCGAATATATGTATACATATTTCCAAACTTATCATTGTTGTGCAAGAAAAATCTTATCTACACAAACGATATATCAGATGAAGGAAACACAATGTAAGCAAACATCAATCAAGGAGTATGAGAATGTTATGTTGTGGTCCACATTTCACATCCCTCTCTCTGGGTGTATATGGCTTTCTTCAGTGAACAATTGGAGGTGGTTTGAAGCATTTCATTGTTGAAGAGAGCCATGTCCATCAGAATTGATCGTCATATAGTACTGTTGTTGCCGTGTATAATGATCTCCTGGTTCTGCTCATTTCACTCAGCATCAGTTCATGTAAGTCTCTCCAGGCCTCTCTGAAATCATCTTGCTGGTCATTTCTTACAGAACAATAATATTCATATACCACAAATTATTCAGCCATTCTCCAACTGAAGGGCATCTATTCAATTTCCAGTTTCTAGCCACTACAAAAAGGGCTGCCACAAACATTCTTGCACATGTGGGGCCTTTTCCTTCCTTTATGATTTCTTTGGGATATAAGCCCAATAGAAATGCTGCTGGGTCAAAGGGTATGCACAGTTTGATAACTTTTTGAGCATAGCTCCAAATTGTTCTCCAGAATGGTTGGATCCGTTCACAGCTCCATCAACAATGCATCAGTGTCCCAGCCCTCCCACAACCCCTCCAACATTCATCATTAACTTTTCCTGTCATTTTAGCCAATCTGACAGGTGTGTAGTGGTACCTCAGGGTTGTCTTGATTTGCATTTCTCTGATCAATAGTGATTTGGATCACCTTTTCATATGACTAGAGATGGTTTTAATTTCATCATCTGAAAATTGTCTGTTCATATCCTTTGACCATTTATTGATTGGAGAATGGCTTGAATTTTTATAAATATGAGACAATTCTCTATATATTTTAGAGATGAGACCTTTATCAGAACCCTTAAATGTAAAGATGATTTCCCAATTTATTGCTTCCCTCCTAATCTTTTCTGCATTGATTTTGTTTGTACAAAAACTTTGTAACTTATTATAGTCAAAGTTATCTATCTGGTTTTCAATTAAGAGTTCCAGTTCTTCTTTGGACATAAATTTATTCCATCTCCATAGGTCTGAGAGGTAAACTATATTACATTCCTCTAATTTACTTATAGTATCACTCTTTATATCCAGATCATGAACCCATTTAGATCTTATCTTGGTATGTGGTGTTAGATGTGGGTCAAGCCCTAATTTCTTCCACACTAGTTTCCAGTTTTCCCAGCAGTTTTTGTCAAATAGTGAATACTTATCCCAAAAGCTGGGGTCTTTGGGTTTATCAAAAACCAAATTGCTAGTTATTGCCTAGTTTGTCTTGTGATTCCATCCTATTCCACTGATATAAGATATTAAAAAAAAAACCAAACATTTATTAAGCACCTGTTGGTTACAGAATATTGTTCTAGGCAGAAGGTGGGAGGGATATAATATTTGAACAAGATATTTTACAAGCTTAATTTAATAGATAAAGCATATACACAACATTGAAATTTGGGATGTTTTGTTATTAGGACTTGGGGTTTTATCACTGCAGATAGTGCCTCCAGTAATGTGAAATTTTAACTTTTCTATGGCTCAGTACATGGTTTTCAGGAGTTACTATGTCCAAAAAATCCAATAATCTGCAACTAATCTAACCTCTCCGAATCTAATTAAACTGGTATTTAGTACTATATTTATATTACAATTTATGTCCATTGCCTTTTTTTAATTGGTAAAAAAAATTATTTCACATGTATTTATCAATGTTTGACTTAATATTTTAGCAGTTCAACTGTTGGTTTCTTTTTTTGTGTATACATATTTATACAGTTATATTGTTGCACAAGAAAAATAGGATCTACAAGAAAAAAAATCTGAGAAGGGAAACCCAATGCAAGCAAACATCAATAGAGAGAATGAAAATGTTATGTTGTGGTCCACATTTCATACCCCTCTCTCTGGGTGTATATGGCTTTCTTCATTGAACAATTGGAACTGGTTTGAAACATTTCATTGTTGCAGAGAGCCATGTCCATCAGAATTGATCATTATGTAATATTGTTGTTGCTGTGTATAATGATCTCCTGGTTCTGCTCATTTCACTCAGCATCAGTTCATGCAAGTCTCTCCAGGCCTCTCTGAAATCATCCTGCTGGTCGTTTCTCACAGAGCAATAATATTCCATAACATTCATATACCATAATTTATTCAGCCACTCTCCAATTGATGGGCATCCATTCAGTTTCCAGTTTCTAGCCACTACAAAAAGGGCTGCCACAAACATTCTTGCACATGTGGGGCCCTTTCCTTCCTTTAAGATCTCTTTGGAATATAGGCCCAGTACAAACACTGCTGGGTCAAAGGGTATGCACAGTTTGATAACTTTTTGAGCATAGCTCCAAATTGCTCCCCAGAATGGTTGGCTCTGTTCACAGTTTCACCAACAATGTATCAGTGTCCCATTTTTCCCACGTCCCCTCCAACATTTGTCTTTACCTTTTCCTGTCATCTTAGCCAATCTGACAGGTGTGTAGTAGTATCTTAGAGTTGTCTTAATTTCCATTTCTCTGATCAATAGTGATTTGGAGCACCTTTTCATATGACTAGAAATAGTTTTAATTTCATCATCTGAAAATTGTCTGTTCATATCCTTTGACCATTTATCGATTGGAGAGTGGCTTGAATTCTTATGAATATGAAGACAATTCTCTATATATTTTAGAAATGAAGCCTTTATCAAAACCCTTAAATGTAAAAATGATTTCACAGTTTATTGCTTCCCTCCTAATCTTGTCTGCATTAGTTTTGTTTGTACAAAAACTTAACTTAATATAATCAAAATTATATATCTGGTGTTCAATTAAGATTTCCAGTTCTTCTTTGGACACAAATTCCTTCCTTCTCCACAGGTCTGAGAGGTAAACTATACTATGTTCCTCTAATTTGCTTATATCACTCTTTATGTATAAATCATGAACCCATTTAGATCTTATCTTTGTCCATTGCCTTTTTATAAATGTTGAGAAGTTTTTTTTCTTCTGATTCCAGAAGAAGGTAGAAAGAATGAATGGGGATATTGAGTAGGTTTTTTTCACAGCTTTCTTTCTTTGTATTCTGAACAAGAAAACAAGAAAAGTAATTTGCAGCAGAAGTAGAATGACTGT
The DNA here is from genome assembly GCA_023553655.1 of Myrmecobius fasciatus. Taxonomy (NCBI): domain Eukaryota; kingdom Metazoa; phylum Chordata; class Mammalia; order Dasyuromorphia; family Myrmecobiidae; genus Myrmecobius; species Myrmecobius fasciatus. The sequence continues at coordinate 787,488 of JAJPUD010000076.1, read as the reverse complement.
TAGATTATATAAACCACTGATTGTGGATTCTATTCCTTTTTAGAAATTTATGAAGATCATAAATTGGCCTTTTATATTAGGCCACATTTGACCAAACATGAGTAATTCTTTAATAGTTTTTTCTAGTTCTAGCATAATGTGAAATTTCAGAAAATTTCTAAGTAATTAGTGTTAATAGTATCCTACTTCTGTCCATCCCAAGATTAAATTTTTCTATAGGTACCTTTTCCTTAGCCAAAGGGAACTTGTATTAGAATCTTCCAGTATGGAACACCAGGATGGTTGATTTTAGGGTAGAGAAGAGACCATGAATAACAAGTAAAGACCATGAAACTCCTATTCTGACTTTTCATCATCATGGATATAACATATAGAGGAGAAAGCAGAGAGACAACATAACTTACATATTGCCATTTCTAGGTGATGCTATAGGATTACAGCTCATATTTATGTAACTTTATATGTTATTTAATTTGCCCTTTACATCAGTACTATGTTATGTGCTGCTATCTGTATTTTAGGTTAAGAAAGCTGAGGCTAAGGAATCTGAATCAGCATTTGAATCTAAGTTAATACAAATCTAGCACTATTGCCATTATACTATTCTGCCTTACAGGGCCATAAGGTGCAGGAAGAAGGAAAAAAATGGTTAGGAATTTTGAGTATACCTTATTTAATTAATGAAAGAAGAATCAATTTTTGTTCATGTTAGTATTAAAACATGCAAACAAATAAGGGAATTACACTAACATGGATTATATGAGTCATTTATTCCTATGCTTTTGCTAACAGGGTGACTTATACCCTGTGCCTTTTTTCCACCTTATCCTAAAAAAACTAGAAAATCTGCCAGCTATACAATTCCTTAATATACAATATTAAGGAATGCTACTATACAAGTAGTATTCATTGCCCTTAGAAAATTCCATGGCCCAGCCACAAGACCAAAAATTTGTTTTCAGTTATTGATTCCAGAGTTTCCTTACTTTAGAGGAGGTGAAGAAAATACAATAAAATATAAATTCCTTTATTTGGTATTTTTAAAATCCTTTATAATCTAGTTTGAACTTATTTTTCTGGGATGATTATACATTATTCCTATTGGGTACTATACTCCAGTCAAACTGGTCTACTTCTTATTCCCTAATACAGGAAAATTTTTTGTTTTCTTTTTTTTAATTAAAGCTTTTTTCCCCAAACATATGCATAGATAATTTTCAACATTCACCCTTGCAAAACCTTGTATTCCAAATTTTTCCCTCCCTTCTCCCCACCTCCTCCCCTAGATGGCAATACAATATGTGTTAAACATGTGCAATTCTTCTATACATATTTCCACAATTATCATGCTGCATAAGAAAAATCAGATCAAAAAGGGAAAAAAATGAAAAAGAAAGCAAAATCCAAGCAAACAACAAAAAGAGTGAAAATGCTATGTTATGATCCACACTCCCACATTCCTCTCTCTAAGTGTAGATGGCTCTCTCCATCACAAGGCCATTGAAACTGGCCTGAATCATCTCATTGCTGAAAAGAGCCACATCTGTCAGGATTATTAAGGATATTTTGTCTCCTCTCTGGAGTCTTTGGACAAGCTATGCCTAAACTCCTGAAATGAGTTCCACTTCTGTCTAGTTTCTCTATCTGCATGTTTAGCTTAAGTGCTACCAGGTCCTGTAAAAGAATTTTCCTGTTTCTCCCAGTTGTTAGTAGCTACTAACAAAATCACTGTGTATTTATTTTGTAGATATTTTCATTCATTTGTTGTATTCTTATATTCTCCAGTAGTATCCTCCTCAAAGTAAGGGCTGCCTCAGTTTTCTGTTTGTATCCCCTTTGCTTAACACTATGCTTAGCATATAGTAGATGCTCAACATTTGTTATTTATAATAATAATAGGTTGATTAGTAAGACATATAGCCAAAGATATGGGAGCTAAGCTAACATTCCCCTAATAAAACAAGGATAATCATAGGGTTTTTCTCTCTGGACACTTCAACAGAATCTACAATATCCTAGAAAGCAACAAGTTATATTTACCATTTATGGAAGAGAGAGAATAGCAAGAGAAAGGAAAAGGTAAAATGAAAGGCCTGGGAGGAAGCAGGCTGGAATTTTGAAACATCTTATTTTTGCATAGTCAATGTATTTATATATTTCCATGGACTCCTCCTCCTTTATGTATTTCCATGGATTCCTCCTCCTTTATCCCCTTCCAAACCAATACTTTCTGAGCCAAAAACGGCATGTCTAGAGAGCAGTAAATTATTGAAATGGACATATTTTCAAGTATGAAAACTTTATAAAAATTCAATAAATGCCAATATGTGCTTTCCTTTATATATTTTATCTCTTACCATGCAACTTAAGACAGAAAGAACACTGAACTTGAAATCAAAAGGCCTGGGTTTGCATCTGGGTTCTTAGACTTAATACCTTTCTTCTCAATTACTAATATATAAAATGGGTATTTTTCTGCAATCCATCTCATATTTCTATTTTGTATTCCCTCTTTCCTATCCACCTCATGTTCTAGTCCAATTCTGCCCATTTCTTCCTTTTTGAGTGCTCTGAAACTCTCATTTTACCTGGAATTTCCCTTCATTTTAGAACATGTCATCTCATGCCATTTCATCTTTTGGTACACTTGGAAACTTGGCTATATTCAGAAGACATTCCTTACAATACTGGTTCCATGTTTTCCCGTGTCTCCCAAAATATATAGAAGCTGGCAAACTTCTAGTCCCTTACTGCCACTTCTAGACTCTTCCTCTGCCATTATTTTTCAACAACTTCTCCTCTTTCGAGGTTCACTCTACTCAAATATATCACCCAGCCCAGATCTTTGTGGCAATTGATTTTATTAGACACCCAGTTTTTCTCCTCCTGGTGTTCTTCCCCACCCCAACTCCTACCCCTTTATAAGAGAATTTCAACACATATGTTTTTAATATTGCATAAGAATTATCAACAATCAAAAACTTTGGCTTCCTGGTTCCTCGATTTCCATTCCCATAACATACTCTTGCACTCCAGCACAACTCCACCCAGGAACTCTCATAGCCCTGATCCCACAATCACCTACAGGTGCTCTATTCTGTGATTGGGACTCCTGGAATTTTTTTTTTTTTTTTGCTTTTTGCTGAGGCAATTGGGGTTAAGTGACTTGCCCAGGGTCACACAGCTAGGAAGTGTCTGAGCTAGGAAATGTCTGAGCTCACATTTGAACTCAGGTCCTCCTAACTTCAGGGCTGATGCTCTAACCACTGCGCCACCTAGCTACCCCACTCTTGGAATTTTTTTTACCCAACCATGACCTATCAGTCAGTTAATCAATAAATATTTAAGTATCTACTAGATCCCAGGCACTGTGCTAAACCCTGAAGACACAAAAGAGGCAAAAGATAGTTTCTACTCTGAAGCAACACACAATCAAATAGGTGAGATAGAAAACAGCTAAGATATATACAGGATAAATAGGAAATGATAAAAAGAGGGAAGATACTAGATTTTATCATAGAACTGAAGAAATTTAGCAAAGCCAGGAGGTAGATAACGAAGGAGGACATTCCAAGAATGGGAATGTCTAGAGAAAATGTCCAAATCTGAGAGGTACCATTGTTTGTGGAACAAGAAAGCCAGTATCCCTTAATCTAAGAGTATGTGCTGAGGAGTAGAGATTACGTTATGAAGGGCTTTGAATTCCAAATGGGATTTTTACTTTGATCCCAATGGTGACAGGGAACCACTGGGAATTTTGAATAGGGAAGTGACAAGATCTGACCTATACTTTAGGACAATCACATGGTAGCTGAATGAAAGATGGATTGTTGTGGGGATAGATGAGGCAAGCAAACCCACCAGCAAGCATGAGGTGGTAGAAGTGTCAGAGGAGAGAAGTATTTGAGAAATGTTGCAAATTGATAGGCCTTGACAATAAATTGGAAAAGGAGGATGAGAAATAAAATGGAGTTGAGAATGATATCCTAGGTTTTGAGCCTGGAAGACTGGAGGATGGTGTGCCCTCAATAATAATGGAAAAGTTTGGAAGAAAGGATTTGGGGAGAGATAATTCGGTTTTGGACATGTTGAGTTTCAGATGACTAGACGAACAATGAGGTGATTCAGGCCAAATCCAATAGACTTGTGATGGAGAGAGCCGTCTGCATTCAGAAAGAGTATTGTGGGGACTGAATGCGGATAACATAGTATTTTTACCCTTTTTGTTGTTTCCTTGCTTGTTTTCTTTCTCATTTTCTTTCCTTTTTGATCAAATTTTTCTTGCACAGCATGATAAATATGGAAATATGTATAGAATTGCACATGTTTAATATACATTGGATTATTTGCGGATAGTAGGTGAGAGGAAGAAAAAATTGGCACAAAGTTTTGCAAGGGTAAAAGTTATCTATGCATATATTTTGAAAATAAAAAGCTATGCATTGGGTTTCCTTTCTCAGGTATTTTTTGTTCACGTAGATACAATTGTTCTTGCACAGCAAGATAAGTATGGAAATATGCATACATATATTCGACTCCTCAAGTATTTTAATATAATTAACATGTAGTGGACTTCCTGCCATGGGGGGGGGGAGGGAGGGGACTGGGGGGAAAATTTGTAACGGAAAGCTTTGTAAGGATCAATGTTAAGGAACTATCCATACATGTTATGCAAATAAAAAGCTTTTAAAAAAATAAAATAAAATAAAGCTTAAAAAAAAAAAGAAAAGATGTACCAGACTAGAGAGATCAGCAGAGAGGATCCTACTGAATAAATATATTTGAGAATCATCAGAATAAAGATAATTAAATCCTTAAGAGCTGTGCTAAGATCACCAAGTAAAGCAGTATAGGAGGAAAAGAGGAGAGAATCCCATTTTAAGTGAGTGTGATCTGGATGATGATTCCACAAAAGAAAATGAGAAGCAGTAACAGATGTCAGAGTACCAGGAGAGTGGTATTCTAAAAATCTGGAGAGAAATATAAAGGAGAAAAGGATGATTGACAGTGTCAAAAAAAAAAAGATCAAGAAGAATGAGGATTGGGAAAAAAAAAATTTGACACTGATACATTGTTGGTGGAACTGTGAACAGATCCAACCATTCTGGAGAGCAATTTGGAGCTATGCTCGAAAAGTTATCAAACTGTGCATACCCTTTGACCCAGCAGTGTTTCTATTGGGCTTATATCCCAAAGAAATCATAAAGAAAGGAAAGGGCCCCACATGTGCAAGAATGTTTGTGGCAGCCCTTTTTGTAGTGGCTAGAATGGAATAGGAAACTGAATGGATGCCCATCAATTGGAGAATGGCTGAATAAATTATGGTATATGAATGTTATGGAATATTATTGTTCTGTAAGAAATGACCAGCAGGATGATTTCAGAGAGGTCTGGAGACTTACATGAACTGATACTAAGTGAGATGAGCAGAACCAGGGGATCATTATACACGGCAACAAGAAGACAATAATGATCAATTCTGATGGACGTGGTTCTCTTCAACAATGAGATGATTCACACCAGTTCTAATTGTTTAGTGATGAAGAAAGCTATATACACCCAGGGAAAGGCCTGTGGGATCTGACTGTGGACTACGACATAAGCATTTTTACACTTTCTGTTGATGTTTGCTTGCATTTTGTTTTCCTTCTCAGGTTTTTTTTTCTTGTAGACCCGATTTTTCTTATACAGCAAGATAACTGTATAAATATGTATACATATATTCAATTTGTGATATATTTTAACATAATTAACATGTTACTACCTGCTATCTAGGGGATGGGGTGGGGGGAAGGAGAGAAAAAGTTGGAACAGAAGGCTTTGCAAGGGTCAATGTTGAAAAATTACCCATGTGTATGTTTTGCAAATAAAAAGCTTTAATAAAAAAAGAAAAAAGAAAAGAAAAACCATTCAATTTGGTAATCGAGATAATTGTCAAATTTAAAAGCAATTTTGATTAAATAGTGAAGTCAGATTTATAGAATTAAAAGAAATGAAGTGGAGATATTTCTTCTTAGTGACTTGCCCAGGGTCCACAGCTAGGAAGGTGTTAAGTGTCTGAGATCAGATTTGAACTCAGTTCCTCCTGACTTCAGGGCTGGTACTCTATGCACTGCACCACCTAGCTGCCCAGAGATGTCTTTTTGTAGACAACTATTTCAAGTTTAGCCATAAATAGCAGAATAGGTATGGGACGATAACAGATAGAAGGATCAAGTGAGTTGTTTTGGGTTTTGTTTTTGTTTTTGTTTTTTTTTTTTGAGAATGGGAGAGACTTTGGTATGTTTATAGGCAGTAGGAAATGAATCAGAAGACAGGGAGAAGTTGAAAATAAGTGAGAAAATAGGAATGATAAAGGGGGCAGTTTACGGAAGAATTGGGATGAAATGGGATCACTTGCAAGGGTTGAAAGGTTTGTCTGTACAAGGAGAAAGGCCACTTCCTCTTTGTGTGGAGGAAATAGAGATGAGAGAGTTGAGTGACATGAGATGAGGAAAAGAGGAGGGAACTCTCCATCAATGGTTTCAGTTTTTCAATAAATTATGAAGCAAGGTTATATAAGAAAGGGTATAGGGAGAGGGAGCCATGGGAGGTTTGAGGATGGAAGAAAAGTTTTGGAAGAGTGAAATAGTAAGTTAATAAGGGAAGTATAGAAGGATTGCCTAGCAACAGTGAGAGCCCAATTGAGGTTATGTAGCATAAATTTATAGTGACCCTGGTCAGAATGGTTGCATGATTTTATCCATCTTTGTTCAGCAGCATGTGTATAATACTAAAAGTAGTGGGTAATGGAAAGATACGAAGTTGAGGTATGGCAAGGAATATATTAATATGATAAAAGGGCAAAGAATTCAAGAGGGCAACTTAACTGATTCACCAAGGAGTTATATAAAGTTAACATGAGATTGTAGTTAAAGCAGGGACTATGGCCTAGGAGTGAATTTGAGAAGCGAAGGATTAGAGGTCATAACATAGACAAAGAACAGGATTTGATATTGGAAGAGAGAGGTGAAAAGTCAATAAATTGTGGTAATTACAAAGTTCATGAACAACCTGGAGGTGATGAATTTATGGGAAAAACAGGCCATTCACTGTGAGCTTCTCCCCTTTTCTCTGTGTGAAAAAGTCCTTTTTATCATCCTCTATTCTTTCTTCAGTCTCTGATGAAGCAGTCCTTTCACTGACAAAGCCTCCTTGTACATGTCCTTTTTTGATCCTCTTCCCCTCTTGTATTCCTTAGCAAATTTCCTCAGCTTCCCCCCCTCCAATCAGCAATAGCAGCCAACCTTTCACTACTGTTTCTCTCATCCCTTCTTTCTCCTGTCTTTCCCAGCCAAATTCCTATACAAAACTACCCAGTTTCTACTTCTTTTCTTACTACATGGTTTGCAATGTGGCCTCCCATGTCATCAAACAAATTGAAATCACTCTAAAGTTACAAATGATTTCTAAAGAAAAACAAGATTCATAATTTTCAGATTAGAATATGACTTAATTTCTTGACTCCAAAATTCAATGAGCTTTTCTTCCTTCACTTTTCTGTACTATGATCTCTTCCTGGATATTTTTTCCTCAACATTTTAGTGACACTGCTACTTCTTGGTTCTTTTCCTGTTTGTTAAATCTTTCCTCAAGCTCTTTGGTAAGTCTTTAGAGCCCTCTCTATATTTTAAATTAAATTTTATGTTTAAATGAATAAACATTTTTGTTCCTCTCATCTCCCCCACCCCCACTGGAAAAAATGAAAAAAAAACTTTTGAAACAAATATTCATAGTCAAAAAAATACTTATATTGACCAAATCCCAAAGTGTATGTTTCAAACAGTATATTTAGTCCATCATCTTTCTATCAGGAGGTAGGTAGTATTTTTTTTTTTTTTTTTTGCTTTATGCTGAGGCAATTGGGGTTAAGTGACTTGCCCAGGGTCACACAGCTAGGGAATGTTAAGTGTCTGAGACCAGATTTGAACTCAGGTCCTCCTGACTTCAGGGCTGGTGCTCTAACCACTGCGCCACCTAGCTGCCCCGGTAGTATTCTTTATCATTAGTTTTCTGAGTTATAATTGATCATCGTAGTACTCAAGAGTTAAATCTTTTAAATTGTTCATTTTTACAATATTTTTTATAAATTGTTCTCTTGCTTCTGCTCATTTCCCTTTACATCAATTCATTATCTTCCCATATTTCTCTTTGAGAAACTTCCTTTCATCATTTCTTACAATGCCACAGTATTTTATTACACTAATACACCATAATTTACTCAGTCTTTCCCCAATTCTTGGCACCCCTTTAGTTTTCAAGTCTTTGATTCCACAAAAAGAACTTCCATAGGGGCAGCAGCTGCTAGGTGGTGCAGTGAGTGGATAGAACCCAGGCCCTGAAGTCAGAAGTTCAAATCCCAGGTTGGATACAATACTTACTAGCTGGGTAACTTGAGCAAATCACTTAACCTTGATTGCCAGGCCAGAAAACAAAGAAAAGAGCTTCTATAAACTGTTTTGTTATATGCAGGACTTTTCTGCTCTATGCAGAACCCTCCTTCCAAAGATATACCTTGCTTAGGCCTTCTGTTTCTCTTCGGTGGCTTTCTCTTGGTGACATCAAATAGCATGAGTTAACATTTCTATGGAAGTGATTTCCATTTCCATATAAATCTAGCTCTAGTCTCTCTCTCCAGGGCTCCCGAAAAGCGCATCTAGTTTCCTATTGAAACTATTGAAAATCTTCAATTTCAAATTGAAAATCTGATTTGGCATTCAAAGCCCTTTATGATCTGGCCTCCCTTCTACCTTTCTAGTTTAAACCTTATTTATTGCTGATTCTCAGAAATAACACTCCATATCCCTCCTCTGAATTTTTTTGTTGTCTTTTCTCCATAGAATTTTATTTCCTCATCTTTATCTCCTAGATTCCCAGCTAAAAACGGGGATTGGAAAAGGCTTCTTGTAGAAGATGGAATTGTAAGTCATTGGACCAGGTATAATTCTAGATGACTATTGGTGAAGGATATATTCACCTTCTGAGAGAGAGGTGATAAACATACTCTTTTTGGACATGGTCAATATAAGAATTTCTTTTGCTTGACTCTGTTGCAAGGTTTTGTTCTTTCTAAATTAAAATTTTTAAAGTGCTTCGGAAATGCAAGGTGTTACTATTAGACAATAAAGTCCCTTTCAGGCCAAGATCCCATGACGTTAAAATCCATTCCAGGAGAAAGCGCACTGGAATTGAAGTCAGAAGTCAGGTTCAAAACACTTCAAATGAGTACCACCTTTGGGAATAGCGGGCATGACACGAGCTCTCAGCCTCCACAAAGACATTTCATCTTTAAAAAGGGAGGGGGAAGAAAAGAGAAAAAAAGGGGGGGAGTAAATTTTTAAAAATTAAAAGGGAGGGAATTGGGTCCAAATAATTAAATTTTAACTAAGCTCCTGGGTAGGATGGACCCTCCCAACCCCAAATTCAAACCCAGGTTATTCCTATGATTCTTCTGGTCAAATTATTCAAGACTGTTTAAGAACTAAAACAAATTCTCAAATCCCCAAGTCAGTCACAGTTCCAGATCCTCCTGAGTAAGCCCCTCTTATGGGCTGCACCACTGAAGCCAGGGAGCCGTAAGAAGGGGGGGGGGGGAAGAGATCCGGGAGGTGGTGGCGTGGGCACCCGAAGGCTCGAGCGGGCCTTTTCGTGGAGCCCGAGGGGAAAAAGCCGTTGGCTTCCCCCGCAGCCGGCAGTGGAGCTTGGGGGCAGCCCGGGGTCTCCTCCTTCTCTGATTCCTTCTAGTGCTCTTCCTCCCCAGAGGCTGTCCCCGAGACCCTGGGACGAGGCAGCAGCAGGGGAAGCTCCGGAAGCAGGGGCCGCAGCTCTGAAAAGGGAAATGGGAGGAAACCCTCACGCGGCTGGCGAGAATGGTGGGCCCCGAGAACGTTGACAGGCCCAGCGTTTCCCGAGGTTGAGCTAAGGAAGCTAGGGTGGTCAGCCCCGAGCTGAGTAAGTGACCAAGGGGCGGGGCGGGGCGGGGATGGGATGGGATGGGATGGGATGGGATGGAGAAAGAGACGGCCAGATCGGGATGTGGAGGGAGGGGCGGGGCGTTGGGAGTACTGGCCCGGACGCCTTAGGAATGGGGATGAGAATGGGGATGGGGAGGACTAGACTGGACCGGACCAGAACGGACCGGACTGGACGAGGTTGAGGTTGGGGACAGAGACGGGTATGAGGTTCTCCTGCCTTGGGTGGTTGTTAGAGGCAGTTCTGCACCTGGGAGTGAGCAGGTGAACGGATAAAATGCAAAAGGAACCAAGGTAACGGATAATTTGAACTAGGTTCTGCCGGGCTTGGATCTGCAGAGCCATGAGCTGGAAGTCCCATACGGCCCCTGTTCCGGGCTCGGTCTGATTTCTCGAGGTTGGCAACTATTTAGTGCCCAGCTCCGGGGCAAGGAAGGAAAGAACCCCAATCCCCTTCTCCCCAACTCCGGTGATTCCACCTTTGTGGCCGAGGGGAAACCGAGCTGAAAGGACTCGTAGCTTACGAGGGGCCCAAGCTGGAGCCGAATTCCCCGCTCCAGAATCCCCTGGTCAGGGAGCTCCACTCCCTCTCCCGCTGCCATCAGCGCCCAAAGAGGACTCAGCCCGTCAGAACTTTGAGCAGATGATCCCGAAAGACAAGGTCCGGGTCGGCTAGGGGGTTGTTTGAGTTAATGAAGTCTAATATATCACTAAGGGAACCCAGAAGCAGGACCTGGAGGAATGGAAAGAAGGAAAGGTGGGCTTTTCAGATGGGCCTTAGCAAAGCAAGAGCAGCTCAGAGGAAAGCACAGAGGGGAACGTTGGGAGCAGATGTAATTTGTCAAACTCTGTTCCCTTGCTATTTATCCAATGACAGTTTCCCAGAGCTGAAGGTCATCTTTTGCATCCCTCTCCCTCTATTTTTGCAGAGGAGGTTTCTAAGGCCACCCATGAAATTTAGTAGCAGAGTCGAAACTGAAATTCAAGCTTTGCCTGCGTGTGAGAAGGTATACTTTTGTTAACGAAAACTCTCAGCTCCTTGGGGTGCTCGGTGCCCCATCTCCACCATTGATGATTTGTTGATTATCAGTAGGGTTATTATTTTTAAGAATGATAAGGTATCTTACCAGACAGGCTTCAGAAAATAATAGTAAATGAAGAAGATCACTTTTAACTACCCTGTTTTTGGATCTCAAAAAAACATTCTCAGAATTGGAAAGGACTTCCAACACTCCAGTCTAGTATAATAACCCTCACCAGAAAACTCACTCAACACACTCCTACTTTTTCTTAAAGGTTTTCAAAAGGATGGGAACCCATACCCTGGAGACAGCCCATTTTATAAGAGCAGCTCTAATTGTTAGGGTTGTTTTTTCTCTTACAGCAAGCCTAAATTTGTTTCTTGGTAATTTCTTCCCATTTTTCTTAGTTCTGTCCTGAAGGGTCAAACATCTAGCTCAAAACCTTTCTACAATACAGCTTTTAAAATATTTGGAAACAGACAGAATTGTCCATTAAGTTGCTTCTCCTGCATAAATAAACTTTAGTTTCTTCAAATGATTCTCCTTTGGCAAGAAGTTGAGGCTATTCAGCAATCTTTTGATGCAGAGGAACTTATCAATATATTTTATAAATTATGGCATCAAGTACCAAACACAGTACTCCTGATGTTGTCTGATCATGGAAGACCACAGAAGACAGGGAAGATTGTAAACTACACTTGGGGGCAATATTTTGCCTTTTTTTGGGTCCCCAGAGCTTAATACAGTGATTTCCCTAATGTCTCTCAAGGCAGCCCAAGATTACATTTGGGTTTTTTTTATTGTCATTATTAATATTGATTTGGACAGCTAATAGTCCACTATAACACCTGGATCCTCATCAGAAAAATTTACTGTTTGGTCATGCATCCCATAGCTTGTATTTCTGAAACTGATTTTTGAATACCAGTGTAAAGCTTGGAATTTAACCCTATTAATTGTATAACAAAATTTTTAAGAAAAATTTTTTCCAGTACAGACATTTCTAAATATCCTTGTCATAGTTTTCCCTTGTTACAATAAATAAATGAATGACAGGGAGAAAAATATATATTTACTATGTGCCAGAAACTGAACTAAAAACAAGAGGTACAAATGCAAAAGATAGTTAGGCTTTGTCCTAAGGGATCATATATTCTAAAAGGAAAAATTATATAGATTGTGGTGTACTTGTATAGATGGGAGATGATCAGGAAGGATGAAGTCACAGAGATGATGAACGATAAGTGATTGCTATATCCTTATTTAGAAGCAATGGCAAAAGGGTGAGTACATGTTCATTGGGGCTGGCAAGAAGATGCTAGGGTGAAGCATAAGTATGTATTTGGGGTCAGCTAAATACAATGAGTTTTCCCAATCATCTTGACCCCAGATTGGGAGCTAGGAATCCATTTGAGAGAACTGACCAGGCAGCATGGGGATGGTAGAGGGATGTTTCATATCCCTAAATCTCAGTGTAACAAGATGTTCTGAGTTCTGATTACCTTTGTCAGATAAGAATGTGTCTTTGATTAAGTTACAGAATCAAATTCAAGTTATAAACTAGATATGAATAATTCTTAAACAATAATATTCAATCAATGGTATAAATTAGAAACAAATAAGTCCTTAATTTGTGAGACTAAAATGCTGGAATTGATTGAAAACTGACAATTGTGCAGGAAAATTCATATATTTGGTTAAAGAGAATCAATCAGCCAATTCAGAATCTAGGCCAGCCCAGCCTAGTTGTAGAGCAGCCCCATCCCAGGTCCCCTGAGAAAGAAATTGCTTGGGGAGATTTGTTGAGTCAGGGAAAATAGCTCTCTTCTTGCCTCCCCTTGACCAGATGATGAATGACCCTAAAATACTTTAAAATGTCAGAAGATTTTTGCAACCTATTAACCTAGTTTGCAGTATACCAGTGATAGAAGTAAAAAGCCAAACAATAACTAGTACATTAAGGTAAGACAACATTAGGATTCTTCAAGGTCATTTATCCTCCCCAGAGAACAGGAGAGAGCTTCACCCACCAAAAGGGAGCTTGATATGAGAAAAGGACTTCTAGAAACCAGGTGCTGTTTAAGTATGAGCTATTCCCCCTATCAGATTCTGACTCATCAATATTTTGTTTTGTTTTAATTTACTTTATTTCACTTTCATTTCACAAAACAGAACAAACATTTCCATTGCATAGGACAATGAGAATCTGAGGAAAATAGTCTTGGAGGGATTTTTTTTATACTATACTGTGTTATATGGGAAATGTGATGGAACTTCGTATTGTCTCAACAACTCCAGGTCTAAATCTTCTGGTTGGAATGGATGGCTTATCCTCCTATTGAGGATAAGCCAAGTTATAGGGCAAGTATAGAAAATACCTCCTGCTTCTAAGTACCAAGACCTCTCAGTGACTTCAGAACTCTTGAACTCACAAGGTATCTACTAGGGCCAGAAACATCCATCTTCAAAATCAGCATTTGGTCCCCTGTGCTCAAGGAAAGAAACAAAGTAATTGAAATGAAATCTCAGGCTGACCTAGGCAGTCACATTCATTCACTGTTAAAAGAGCTCATCAAAACCAACTGACCCATCATCCACATAAATGAGAGCAAGAAAAGAGACATATTTAATAATTTTAATGTGGATCTTTGCCTTTAATCAGAGTTCAGCATTTAATGTTTTTTAATGTTATTTTAATTAACATAATTATTATGTTGTTATCTTAGTTCTACTTTCTTTCTTTATATCAGTTCATGCAAGTCCTCAGTATTTCTCCTTTTTTCCTTCCTTTTAAGATCATCAAAACATCACAAAAGCACTCCCAGAGCTTTGTCTTATTCAACATCTTTTGTGACCTTTGATGAGTTAGGGTTTTGAAGAGACACTTGTATCATCTATCTCACCCATCAGAAGGTAAACCCTTTGTCTTTGTATAGTGCTTTTAATTATTTGCTTATATTTACCTTTTTTATATTTTTTGTGTGTTGGCATTTCAGAGTTTCTACTTACTCTAATTTTTCCATCAAGAATTCTTGGAAATTCTCTATTCCATTAAATGCCCATTCTGTTTCCCCTGCTCTCATAGTTTTATACTCAGTTTTTCCAGGTAAATTATTTTTGATTATAAGCACATATCTCTTGCCTGTTGCAACATTATATTACCCAGCTCTGTACTTTTATAGTATCAGCTAATAAGTCTTGTGTAACCCTGGCTGTAATATTTTGGCGTCTGAACTTTTTTTGCCTGCAGTACTTTTTCTTTGATCTGGAAGTTTTTGGCTAACACTCCTGGAGTTTTTTATTTGGGCTTTTCTTAGGATGTGACCCGTGGATTTTTCCTCTTTGCAGTTCTCTTTGGTTCCAATAGATCAGTCAGTAAGTCAGGTAAATATTTTTTAAGCACTTACGATGTGCCAGGCACTGTGCTAAGAACTGGTTATACACAAAAAACTTCCTACTCTCAAGAAGCTCACATTTTAATGGGGGAGACAATATGCAAATAACTTTATAAATAAGCCACATTCAAGATAAATTGGGAATAATAAACGGAAGGAAATCCCTGGGATTGAAGAAGATGGGGGAAAGGCCTTCTGCAAAAAGCCCTAGCAAAGATAGGGGGAAGAGGGGGAGACTAGGGGAAAATAATGTTACAGAAACTAGAAAGAAGACACATCAAGGAGAAGAGAATAATGGATGGTCTCAAAGGCTACAGAGAGGTCAAGAAGGATGAGAACTGAGAAAAGGCAATTAAGAGATTACTAGTGACTTTGGAGCAAGAAGTTTCATTCATTGAACCATGAGGTCAGAAACCAAATGGTAGAGAGCAAGAGAAAAGAAAGAAAAGGGAACCATTGGAGAAATCCTTCTCAAGTAGTTTAACCACGAAAGGGAAGAGATATAATGGGACAATAGCTAGTGAGTATTGGAACATACATGTCAGGGATTTTTCAGGATGGGACATAGGTACAATTTTAGGCACTCAGGAAGCACTCAGTGGACCGGGAGACATTAAAGATCAGTGAGAGGCATTTCTAAAATATATAGAGAACTGACTCAAATTTATAAGAATTATAATTTGTAAGAATTCAATCTATTGGGGCAGCCAGGTGGCGAAGTGGATAGAGCATCAGCCCTGAAGTCAGGAGGACCTGAGTTTAAATGTGACCTCAGACACTTAACACGTCCTAGCTGTTTGACCCTGGGCAAATCACTTAACCCCAATTGCCTCTGCAAAAAAAAAAAAAAAAGAAAAGAAAAGAAAAAGGAAAAAAAAAGCAATCTATTCTCCGGTTGATAAATGATCAAAGGATATGAACAATTTTCAAATGGAGAAATTGAAACTATTTCTAGTCTAAGATAACAGGAAAAGATAATGACGAATATTGGAGGGGATGTGGGAAAACTGGGACACTGATACAATATTGGTGGAACTGTGAACAGATCCAACTATTCTGGAGAGCAATTTGGAACTATGCTCAAAGAGTTATCAAATTGCATACCCTTTGATCCAGCAGTGTTTCTATTGTGCTTATATCCCAAAGAAATCATAAAAGAAGGAAAGGGCCCCACATGTACAAGAATGTTTGTGCCGGTCCTTTTTGTAGTGGCTAGAAACTGGAAACTGAAGGGATGCCCATCAATTGGAGAGTGGCTGAATAAATTATGGTATATGAATGTTATTGAATATTATTGCTCTGTAAGAAACGACCAGCAGGACGATTTCAGAGAGGCCTGGAGAGACTTGCATGAACTGATGCTGAGTGAAACAAGCAGAACCAGGAGATCATCATACACAGCAACAACAGTATTACATGATGATCAATTCTGATGGACATGGCTCTCTGCAACAAAGAATTGTCTCAAACCAGTTCCAATTGTTCACTGAAGAAAACCATATACACCCAGAGAGAGGGAAATGAAATATGGACCACAACCTAACATTTTCATGATCTCTATTGACATTTGTTTGCATTGTGTTGCCTTTCTCTGATTCTTTTTTTTTTTCTTGTAGATAGGATTTTTCTTGCATAACTTCTCAAGCATTTCAACATTATTAGCATGTAGTGGACTTCCTGCCATCTAGGGGAGGGGAGGGGACTGGGGGTAAAATTTATAATGGAAAGCTTTGTAAAGGTCAATGTTGGGGAACTACCCATACATATGTTATACAAATAAAATGCTTTAATAAAAAAAAAAAAAGAAAAAAGAAATGACCAGCAGGATGATTTCAGAGAGGCCTGAAGAAACTTTTTTTTTATTAATACTTTTATTTGCAAAACATATGTATGGGTAATTCCTAAATATTAATCCTTACAAAGCTTTTTGTTACAAATTTTTCCCCCCTACTCCCCACCCCTCCCCTAAATGGCAGGATATGTACTACATGATAATTATGTTAGAATACTTAAGAAATCAAATATATGTATAGTTATTACCACATAACTTTTTTGTGTAGGAGAAATCGTATCTACAAGAAATAATAATCCGATAAAGGAAATACGATGCAAGCAAACCTCAATAGAGAACATGAAAATGTTATGTTGTGGTCCACATTTCACATCCCTCTCTCTGGGTGTATATGGCTTTCTTCACTGAACAATTGGAATTGGTTTGAAGCATTTCATTGTTGAAGAGACTCATGTCCCTTAGAACTGATCCTCATATAGTATTGTTGTTGCCGTGTATAATGATCTCCTGGTTCTGCTAATTTCACTCAGCGTCAGTTCATGCAAGTCTCTCCAGGCCTCTCTGAAATCGTCCTGCTGGTCGTTTCTCACAGAGCAATAATATTCCATAACATTCATATACCATAATTTATTCAGCCACTCTCCAATTGATGGGCATCCATTCAGTTTCCAGTTTCTAGCCACCACAAAAAGGGCCGCCACAAACATTCTTGCACATGTGGGAGGCCTGGAGAAACTTGCATGAACTGCTGAGTGAAATCAGCAGAACCGGGGATCATTATACATGGCAACAACAATACTATATGACGGTCAATTCTGATGGACATGGCTCTCTGCAACAATGAAATGTTTCAAACCACTTCCAATTGTTCAGTGAAGAAAACCATATACACCCAGAGAGAGGGATGTGAAATGTGGACCACAACATAACATTTTCATGTTCTCTATTGAGGTTTGCTTGCATTGTGTTTCCTTTATCTGATTTTTCTTTCTTGTAGATACAATTTTTCTTGCACAACAATAAGTGTGGAAATATGAAAAACAAAACAACAACAACAACAACAACAACAAAAATGAGATGTTTCAAACAAGTTCCAAGGTCTTGTGGTGAAGAAAACCATCTATACCCAGGGAGAGGCCTGTGGGATCTGAGTGTGGACCACAACATAATATTTTCACCCTTTTTTTGTTGTTGTTTGCTTGCATTTTTTCTTTCTCATTTTTTCCTTTTTGATCTGATTTTTCTTATGCAACATAATATTTGTAGAAATATGTGTTGAAGATTTGTATATGTTTAACATATGTTGTATTTTTCCTATGTAGGGGAGGGAGTGAGGAGAAGGGAGGGAAAACAAGGTTTTGCAAGGGTGAATGTTGAAAATTATTCATGCATATGTTTTCAAAATAAAAAGCTTTAATTAAAAAAAAAGTGAGAGGGATTATAAAGGGAGCGATTTGCTAGAGAAGAAAGGATGGCCTAGGATCATTTGTGTATGTACAGGGGTTTGCCTTTTCATGTGAGATGGAGTGAAAGAAGAGATATCTGAATGATGAGGAAGAAGGAAGGAGATGGAGCTCTTGACATATGGTCTTAATTTTTTTTATTAAAACTTGAGGTAAAGTTTGTTAGTACAGTGTAGTTGTCGGGGAGCCACAGAACATTTGAAGAGAGATGAAAAGATTTGGAAGAGCTACTGGGGTGAATGGGATAGTGAGTTAAAGATGTGTAAATATATTCCATGTTCTACAAAGAGAGAAGTGATGTATTTGTGAGTGTGGCAAGATCAGGGGTATGATAATCTGTGTGTGTGGCTGAGATGGGGAGAAGTAGGTCATGTGAAATGAATAATCTGAGGAACTTTGAGGTTAAAGACGTTTGAGAAATTATCATGATGAAGTCCTCTATGGAGAGCAGGAGTTGAGTAAAAGAGAAAATCTCTGAGCAAGGCAGTGAAGTTATTTGTTTTTGTATTTTTATTTTTTGCTGGTGAGGCAGTTGAAGTTAAGTGATTTGCCCAGAATCACACAGCTCTGAAATGTCTGGAGATTAGATTTGAACTCAGGTCCTCCTAGCTTTCCCAGGCAGTGAACTTGTTAAAGAAAGAAAGCAAATGTTCTAGAAGTTGGTAGACAAAAACCACCAGAATTTTGAATAGGTAGGAGATAACAAATCAAGTGTACTTCAATCGAGGAGAGGTTCCTGGGTTAGAGGGAAAATTTGGAAGTAAAATGGGGGACTAAGGAATATTCCAACTTCCTCATCTCAATCAGTGAGTTGGGGAGACAGAGTAAAAAAGTGTGACCAGTGCTAAGGGACGCCAGGAGAGTTTTGTCATCAAGGGGAGATGGAAAGGATAGACTTTTAAAGATGAAAACCATTTTGTTGCCTGTGGAGCAGGCATTCCAGAGGGGGCACAATGGAGGGAGTTGGGTTAGAATAGGAATAAGAGATCAGATAGTAAGAGGAATAGGGTTTAAATGCGTGAAGGATTTCAGAATCACTGAAATGGGGAGGTGGAGGGGAGGGAGAGCTTAATAATCATTGAGCAATTAATGCTGGTAGGTTTTCATTGTCCATGGGGGTTTGACCACAAAGATACAGTTCTCCCTGGGTCAAGAAGTTCAAGTAAGGGGACAAATGCTAAGAGTTGAAGGGATGCTATTATTATTCTTTCCCCAAGGCAGGAAACCAGACTAGAGACTTTATGGGATGGATATCCTCCCCTTCTCTAGAATGGAAGTCTGGTGCTTGATGAAATGGTGTTTCTCTTCCTGAGCTTGTCAAGGAGCCGGGCAGAGGACCTTACTTGTTGAAATCCAGGCAATTTTTCTTTCATGATTTCTTGAAATATGATATCCAGACCCTCTTTTTAGTGATGTCTTTAATATATTTCATTGATTTCTAAAATTATCTCTCTTGGATCTATTTTCCAAGTCATTTGTTTTTTATGAGAAATTTCACATTTTCTCATTTTTTTCAGTCTTTGAACTTCATTTTTCTTTTGTCTTAAGGAGTTAATTTCTGCTTGGGAATTCTAATTTTCAAGAAGTCTCTTTTATGAATAAAGTTGAATACAAATGGTTAAAAAAAAAGGGGGGGCTTTGAATCCCAAGGAAAGGATTTCATATTTAACCCAGGAGATGATAAAGACATTGGAGTTTACTGAGTAGGACAATAGCACAGTCAGACTTGTGCTTTAGGAAAATCACTTTGACAACTAAGTGCAGGATTAACCGGAGGCGTCTAATCACTTTGTGAGGTGATATGGGCCTGTACCTGGGTGATAGTATCAGTAGAGAGAAGCTGGGATATACAAGAAGTGTAATGAAAGTAAAATCAAGAGGCTTTGGCAACTCTTTGGATATAGAGTGAGGAGTTGAGGACACACCTAGATTACAATCTTGGTAACAAAAAGTTTTACAAAAATGCTTTGAATCACTATTGATTAGATGAAAATTAAGACAACTCTGAAGTACCACTTCACACCTCTCAGATTGGCTAAAATGACAGGAAAAGATAATGATAAATGTAGGGGGGGTTGTGGGGAAACTGGGACACTTGATACATTGTTAGTGGAACTGTGAACAGATCCAGCCATTCTGGAGAGCAATTTATAACTATGCTCAAAAAGTTATCAAACTGTGCATACCTTGACCCAGCAGTGTTTCTACTGTCTGTATCTCAAGGAAATCATAAAGGAAGGAAAATATTTGTAGCAGTTCTTTTTGTGGTGACAAAGAAAAATGACCAAATGTCCATCAACTGGGAAATGGGTTTAATAAGTTATTATGGCATATGAATGTAATGGAATATTATTATTCTATAGAAATAATGAGCAGGCTGATTTCATAAAAGCCTAGAAAAACTTACATGAACTGATGTTGAGTAAAGTGAGCAGAACCAGGAAAACATTGTACATAGCAAAAGCAATGTTGTATGATTATCAGCTAAAATAGATTTAGCTCTTCATTCAGTGATCCAAGGCAATTCTAATAAATTTTGATGCTATCCACATCCGGAGAGAGAACTCTGGAGACTGAATGTGGATCAAAGCCTAGGATTTTCATCTTTTTTTTTTCTTTTGTTTTTTTTCTACCTCATGGTTTTTCCTTTTTATTCTGGTTTTTCTTTCCCAACATGACAATATGAAAATATGTTAAAAAAAAAAAAAAAGAATGTGTGCATATAATAAATAAGGAAAAGAACCTCTTTGTGATCACCACTTCTCTTTCTGCTTATTCACTAATCACGCCTCTATTAACAAGTTTCCCTTGAATTAAAGCCCATTGAAAATCTTACCTACAATTCACACAGATTTCTTTCTTTTGATAACTAGGACATTTGCTCTTCTCCAGTCCGGTGATACTTCTATTCTACATGATCTTTCAGAGTTCGATGACAGTACCTCAGCAATCACATCTACCAGTCCTTCCTTCATCTGGGACGTAGTTCATCTGAGCTTGGGGATATGAACACATAGGGGCAGGTAGGTGGGTGCTCTCATTGTTTCACTGCTCATGGTGAATGTCACGTTCTGTTCAGATATTTTTGTTTGGTATACTCCAGTGCCCCTGACAAAAAAACAAGAGGCAACCGAAGGGCTTTTTGTGCATTCTCTCTGCCCTCCATTGACATTGTCTTAACCGTCCCAGGCCATGGTCCCCATCACTCCTCTGATGCATTTTGTGTGCAAGGACTGGAATGTTCCACAGACTCTTCATTGATTTTCTGTCTGGGTTGTCTGATGTCAACATCTGTTGTCAGACATAATTCTGTTTTTGGTATACATTCTTTATACTTTGCTTCCTTCCTCCTCCCCTCCCAGCCCAATCCTAGATTTCTTTGTGGAGCAGCTGGAGCAGCCTCCTTTTATCTTGGGATCCCAGAAAAACTACTCAAGTTCAGCTACTCTTAGAATCCACATCCACACAAAACCAGTGCATGAGCCACCCCCCCCCCCATGTGTTTAATTTTACACAGCAGCCAGAAAAGATGATTTCTTTAAAGCAAAGACATTAATGAGGTAGCACTAATAGCAGTAAGCCACCCCCTCTCCTTCCGCCCCCCCCCCCCGGCAGCCCCTAGGTGCCCTAGTGAGAACTCACCTCTGGGGGCAGCTAGGTGGTGCAGTGAATAGAGCACCAGCCCTGAAGTCAGGAGGACCTGAGTTCAAATCTGGTCTCAGACACTAAACACGTCCTAGCTGTGTGACCCTGGGCAAGTCACTTAACCCCAATTGCCTCAGCAAAAAAAAAACAACAACAAAAAAAAAAAAAAACTAGGCCTCTTTTGGGGCAGCTAGGTGGCGCAGTGGTTAGAGCACCAGCCCTGAAGTCAGGAGGACCTGAGTTCAAATCTGGTCTCAGACACTTAACATTCCCTAGCTGTGTGACCCTGAGCAAGTCACTTAACCCCAATTGCCTCAGCAAAAAGCAAAAAAAAAAAAAAAAAGAGAACTCACCTCTGGGGAACAACTGTGGACAGGCCTGCAGGCCCTGAGCACCTCTGGGCACCTGGAGCCCGTGCCTGGGTGATTGTGTCTGTCCTCCCAACTCCTCAGGGCTGCATTTCACCCCAAGGCCCCATGGCTAGGTTAGCTCCCATCTGACAGGGGCAGGATGGGTGGGGAGGCGTTAGGCATTGGCCCCAGAGGAGGACCCTTAATTGACCCAAGCTGAAGTCTGTCTCTGTGCCTTGGTCCAGACAGCTGATGTAAGGCCTAAATTCACAAAATGTGCCCTAACTTGGCATACAGCTTCATCTGAGCAACAAAAGTGCTGGAGAGAGAAGGCAAGGTCCTTGTCTGCCAGGCACGCGGCATTCATTCCTGCCCTAAATCTTCCCAACTCTGAGCCCTCCGTCTTCTCATAATGCTGCTCTAGCCCCACTCGGCCTTTACTCATCTGATTTCTAGTCATGGGCATTTTCCCAGTGAGAGTCAGTGATTCCCCTGCGGTGACGTTTGCCTTTTTAAATTATGATCCTTAGTATACATTAAGTCTGTACATTCATGTACAGTCATATATACTCCAGAGCAGGTACAATGTGATTATCCCCATCCTTTCTTCATTCTAGAGACTATACTCCTATTAATGGAGTCCAAGACTGGATTGATTTTACTACCTGCCATATGGCAAAAGAAATTCATTCATATTGAGCTTGGATTACATGAACAGAAATGTTATATTTAGAATAATGAAAGGCCTACTTCCACTGACCTCTATACTAGAATACTACATATACACAAATATGCAAAATATGAGTAACAAGACAAAAAAGAAAACCAACAATCAGTACCTTTCCACAAGAAGCTTACACATTCTCCTAATCCTATACAAGTTCATTAAAAACAGGTCATGCTGAACTGGCCTTTTTATCCACCAGGTTGGAGCAGAGTACCTTGCATATAATAATATAATTTAATTTAATAAATGTTTATGAAACTGAATTAAATTGATTAGTGATCCCTTCTTTTTTCTGCATGCTTATAAACATTTTTTTTAATTTTTATTCTAGTATTTTCTTAAATATAATCAAACTCACTAACCTAAAGTTTGTAAAATGTAATTTTCCCCTTTTAAAAACTGGAGCATTTGTCTATCTTGATTACTGTAATAATCTCTCTCCCTCTTCCCACTCTAGTTCTTCCTGACCTATCAGAGATTACTCATAGTTTCAATTATCACACCCCCAATTATTTTTAGTCATTTATCGAAGGTAAATGATTTGGGAGACATGTTTCAATTAACATATATGTTATGTAATTATATATGTTAGATAATATGTGTCTAGGTCACATAGTGTAGTAGGAAAAGAACTGGAGATCTGAGGTTCTTTAACTGGGGTCCACAGATCCTCAAAGAGTCTATGAATAAATTTCAGGGAGTATGTATACTTAGATGGAAAAAAATGTCTTATTTTCAATAACCTTTTGTTTCCTTTGTTGTCTGATGTATTTTATCTTATACATTTAAAAATATCATTCTGGAAAAGAGTACATAGGTTTCATTCATCTTCTAAAGGAGTCCATGACACACAAAAGCTATGAAAAGATAGTTACTGAGTCTCAATCTCAGCTCTGACACTTAATAGATATATGATCCTAAAGGATGTCACTATACATAATTTTTTTGGCTTCAGTTTGTAAAGAGGGATAGTAATATTCATCTTATCTACCTAGAAAGGCTTCTGTAAACCTTAAAGCCTTCTACAAATGTAAACTATTATTATAATTCTGGGTTTCAGTTCCCTGTTAATCAATCCACATCTCCATTAAGTCATTTCTTGATATGTATAACTAGAATTGCATACACTCTTCAAAGTTCATACATAGTATGGTTTTAAACAAAGGTTGCATAACATTTTGTGTTTTGTTATTTTTCTTTTTAAAAAATCTTTTATTTGTGCTTTTTAGTTTTATGTATAGAAATTATGCACAACACCCCACTCAATAGAGCCCTTCCTTGTAAAAAAAAAAAAAAAAAGTTAATTAAAATAACCATCTGAATGGTATGGAAAGAAGTGTAGTGGAAAAGCATTTATTAAGCTTACTCCATGCCAAACAAGTACTGTTCTAAAAGCTAGGAATACAAATGGAAAATGGAGACGTACCTGCTCTCAAGTAACTTATATTAGGTAAGACAATGCATAAAAGAGGTTTTAGTTTCATGGCTGATTTAACAAAGTGGCAGGCAGATAGTAAGGCCCCAAAGGTCTTGGGGAAGAATGATCTGGCTACTGATCCCAGACCAAAAAGACAACAGATCCCCCTGAATTTCCAATAGAAGTGGAAATGAGAGGGGAAAGATCAGCAATCTGAGAATTGGCATTGGTGCCTAGGAAGGACTTATCGATGGATTCCTGGGGATTGGTTTAAGAGAAGGGAAGGGTTCTTCTCTATCTGATAGTGTTTGGAACATTCTGTAACTATAGCCCACCATTTCTCAACCAAAAGAATTATTCCTTTGGAACTAAGTTCTCTGTATTTAATCTGAATTCCAATGCCTTTCATTTTTTGTTTTGTTTTTTTTACCACATTATTGTGGTCATCAAACACACACATACATATATATATATATTTGGTTAAAATTTCTTTGATCTGTATCATGTAAGTCTTCCCATATTTCTCTGTGAATTCATCATTTTTTAAATCATTTCTTATAGTGTATTTATATTCCATTACATCCAAATGCTACAGGCTAACTGGCAACTACTGTTTTTTTTCTTCCATAAGAAGTGATGCTATTAATAATTTGCTATCTATAAAACCTTTCTATTCTTTACTTCCTTGGGGTAGATGCCCAATAGTGATATCACTAGGTGAAAGGAGATGAAACATTCCATTTTCTTGAATAATTCCAAATTATCTTCTAGCATGGTTCTACCAGTCATGAGTTATTATGCATGTTTTTTCCTAGATCATTCCATCATTAACTTTTTATTCTTTTCTTTTTCTTGCTAATTTAGATATGAAATAAAATGTTAGGATTGTTGTACTTTGCTTTTTATCATAGACAGTATTTTTCAAATGATTATTGGTCATTTCCATTTCTTCTGTTGAAAATTTCAATTTCCTGGGCCATATACTTGGAAGTAGATAATGATTTTATTTTTATGTCTGTGTTGATCCCTACATGTCTTAGATATTATATTAAACTTTTATCAGAGATATTTGATGCAAGTGTTCTTTTAATAAAGTTTTATCTTTTAACATCACAGTCATTTTCAGATTATCTTCTCTTCCCCAATCCAAAGAGACTTCTCTTACAACAAAGAAAAAGTTAAAACAAAACAAAATGACATAGCAATTTCATCTGTTCCATGCCTCCCCATCTCTCCATTTAAAAGATGGAGATGCATTTCCTCATCTTCTCTAAGGCTAAGATTATTCATTAAAATTATACATAGTTTGAATGGCTTTTTTTTTTGCTTGATTATATCCAATATTTGATGGACCCCTTGGACTTTTTTCTCTATATCTTATAGAAACAATATAAGGTGTCTAAAGTTATACTAGATTTGGAAGGAATACAGAAGCAGGGAGCTGATTGTCCTGCCCTATTGATACATCTGAAATATTGTGTTCAATTCTGTGTCCACATGTCAGGAAGGACATTGAGAAGCTGGAATGCATCCAGAGAAGAGCACCTAAAATAGGGAAAGGGCTTGAGATAATGTTAGATGAAGGAACTGGAGACATTTAGCCTGGAGAAGAGAAGACTTGGGAAAACATGGAAGGAAAATTTTACAAACAAGTAGAGCTATCTCCAAATAAAATAGGCACCCTTAGGAAGCAGTAGATTATTCCTTTGAACAAAGGCTAAACTTAAGACCTTTATCTAGTGTGTTTCATAAGTGATTCTAGTTCAGCTATAGACTAGACAGATTAGATCACATCTGAAGTCTTTTTAAATTCCCATTGCCTGTGATTCTTAAGAAACCTTTTAAAATTGCTATTGAAACTGTGAATGGATCCAACCATTCTGGAGAGCAATTTGGAGCTATGCTCAAAAAGTTGTCAAACTGTGCATACCCTTTGACCCAGCAGTGTTTCTACTGGGCCTATATCCCAAAGAGATCTTAGAGGAGGGAAAGGGACCCACCTGTGCAAGTATGTTTGTGGCAGCCCTTTTTGTAGTGGTTAGAAACTGGAAACTGAATGGATGTCCATCAATTGGAGAGTGGCTGAATAAATTATGGTATATGAATGTTATGGAATATTATTGTTCTGTAAGAAACGACCAGCAGGACGATTTCAGAGAGGCCTGGAGGGACTTGCATGAACTGATGCTGAGTGAAACGAGCAGAACCAGGAGATCATCATACACAGCAGCAACAGTATTACATGATGATCAATTCTGATGGACATGGCTCTCTGCAACAAAGAATTGTCTCAAACCAGTTCCAATTGTTCACTGAAGAAAACCATATACACCCAGAGAGAGGGAAATGAAATATGGACCACAACGTAACATTTTCATGATCTCTATTGACATTTGCTTGCATTGTGGTGCCTTTCTCTGATTCTTTTTTTTTTCTTATAGATAGGATGTTTCTTGCATAACTTCTTAAGCATTTCAACATTATTAACATGTAGTGGACTTCTTGCCATCTAGGGGAGGGGAGGGGACTGGGGGTAAAATTTGTATTGGAAAGCTTTGTAAAGATCAAGGTTGGGGAACTACCCATACATATGTTATACAAATAAAAAGCTTTAATTAAAAAAAATAAAATAAAATAAAATTGCTATTGAGGGGCAGCTACATGGCACAGAGCCTCAGCTCAACACTTCATAGCTGTGTGACCTTTGGCAAGTCACTTAACCCCAATTGCCTCAGGAAAAAAAAAAGACAAAATTATGTTATTGAGAATTTAGAGCATATAT
>JAJPUD010000076.1:737792-760785 GCA_023553655.1 Myrmecobius fasciatus | reverse complement strand
GTTAAGTGACTTGCCCATGGTCACACAGCTAGGGAATGGTAAGTGTCTGAGATCAGATTTGAACTCAGAACCTCCTGACTTCAGGGCTGGTACTCTATCCACTGGGCCACCTAGCTGCCCCTATTTTTTTTTTTAAAAATAGCTTTTTATTTTCAAATATATGCAAAGATTATTTTCAACGTTTACCCTTGCAAAATCTTGTGTTCCAAATTTTTTCTCCCTCCCTTTCCCCCTACTTCCCACCCCTAAACAAGTAATCCAATATATGTTAAACATGTTCAAATTCTTCTATACATATTTCTACAACTATCATGCTGCATCAGAAAAATTAGATCAGAAAGGAAAAGAAATGAGAAAGAAAATAAAAAGCAAGCAAACAACAACAAAAAAGTGAAAATATTATGTTATGATCCACATTCAGTCCCCATAGCTCTCTCTCTGAATGCAGATGGCTTTCTCCATTACAAGTCTATTGGAACTGGCCTGAATCACCTTCACTTGAAAAGATCAACATTCATCAGAGTCAATTATCTCATAATCTTGCTGTTGCTATGGTCTCTTGGTTCTCTTCACTTCACTTAGTGCAAGTCTCTCCAGGCCTCTCTGAAATCATCTTGCTGGTCGTTTCTTACAGAGCAATAATATTCCATAACATTCATATACCATAATTTATTCAGTCACTCTCCAATTGATGGGCATCCCTTCAGTTTCCAGTTTCTAGCCACTACAAAAAAAAAGGCTGTAGAGCACACATTATTAAGAATACTTCCCTAAATTCATTAATTTACACTTAACACCGAATTCCTTCATTCAACAGTTTTTAAGCTATTAGTTTACAGTATAACAATAACCATGGTCCCTCAAGGACTGATCACCAAAATGTTTGGTAAAATAGGTAGGTAGTTCTGCCCCTTATTCACCATTAAACCACCAGGTGGCAGTGTGTATTAAATGTCCATGCATCCCAGGAAAGGTTCTTGGTTAGAAAGCAGGCTTTTTTTCTTGACTTTAAGGAGAGCCAAATGACTGTAACCGAGGAAAAGGCACAGGTAAAATTGAATTGAGAAGGATAAGGTGAGAGTGACAGCATTACAATCAGACCTGATCACACATGCTAAAATAACATGCAAAGATGGAAGGAAAATTCATTCAGGTAACTCTGGAAGGCAAGATTACTAAAGGGACAGAAGCAAGACTAAGGGGGAGGCCCAAGAGCAGGGTTTGGAAGAAAGGCCTCAATGGAAAGGAAGAGGTCATGAGGAAAATTAGATACTGAAGAATACCAAAAAAAAAAAAAAAAAAAAAAAAAAAAAAAGCTGGAAGTATGTAACTACACTAGGTAATGTAAAAATTGTAGAATAGAAATGGGTGGGGGGATGGTGAGAGGAGAGGAATCACATGTTTAGGATGGTGCTGACATCCAACCTCAGGGAAATAGTGTAGCATAGATAAAAATTAAGATCTAATCATATCTCTTATGACTAAGTGGGGAGAAAAAAGCTGCCCTAGGGGAAAAAAGCCCAAAGGTTTTTCCAGTTTACAGATTCAGGTGACTCTGAAAGGGACAGAGTCGTGCAGAAATTCAGAGAGATGATTCAGTTCCCAAGGTGAAAGTTGGGGGATCATCAAACAAAATCACGGTTCTGGGGAGATAGCACAGACAATGGTTTCTCTGGTGTTCGAGGCCACAAAGTAAGAAAGTGCACATAGTTGCTCAACCACCAGGAGCATTCCAACTGCTTCAACAGTTGCCCTTCAGAGCTTATCTATGTAATTAGCTCTTAATTATTCCAACCAATGGAAAGGAGTTATGTGGTACATGCAAAACATCTAATAATCCAAAATTATTATTTATATTAATTCTAAAATTAAATTCCTTTCCTTGAGTTCAAGCCTGTGCACTCAAAAGTAGTTTAAAAAAAAACACAAGATAAACTTCCTTGGGCAAAAGTACCTTGTCTGTAGGGTGGATAGGTTGTTATTCCAGGACGCAAACAGTCCTGAGTAAAGAGCTGAGTTCTGGCAAAGACAGTCAGGCACAGAATCCAGATGGAGCACACACATGTCTCTTGGTAATTCCAGGCCTTCCTTCCCTGGAATAACATCCTAGCCTTGCCCAGAACAGGGATACTTTTGCCTAGTGAGGTTTATGAGGTTTTTGAGAGGAAGGTTTCCTTTACTCATTATCAGAAAATACAGCTGCCTTTTAGGGATTAAGGGTGGAGATGGAGTGGAATCCGGATTCAGTAAAAGCCCTAAGTCATACTTAGTAAAATGCTTTCATATCAAAGAAAGTCATTTGTGGTCTATTCATTAAATAATTTCATTTAACATTTCTTTCTACTTTTATTAAGTGTTTTATTGACGCTCCCCCTCCTCTCCCCTTTTCTAAGCTTCATTATCTTTTCCCAATGACTCAGCCATCCCAGCAATCCTTTTAATAATTAGTTCAGGTCTGGAGAATAAACCAAAAGGAATTTCCCATTGTTTCTAAAGTGAGGAAGAAATTTGGAAAAGTCTGCCCTGGATGGGAATTTTAAATTGCTGATGTGTTTTTCAGCTTTGGTAAGGAGAATGGTTTGGTGAAGTGTGTTAGGAAGAGGGGGATCCAGATTTCAACAGTCTATGGTATGATTTTTCTTTGTTTTTTCTTAAGAAGAAACCACTTCTCCCCCATGGAATAGCCACAGACATAAACAGCCTTCACTATCTCACTGAGAGGACCTTTGTGTTCCAGGAGAAAGCAAAAAGAGGAGATGCTGGTCACTCCTTTAAAGGATAATACTACAAGGATCAAAGAAAGCTGTAGAAAACCTAATGAGTCCCAGATTTACTTAGGGGCCTTTGACCCCCAATCTTCATTTCAGCATATATCTTCCTTTCTTTCTAA
Organism: Myrmecobius fasciatus; assembly: GCA_023553655.1. Lineage (NCBI taxonomy): Eukaryota > Metazoa > Chordata > Mammalia > Dasyuromorphia > Myrmecobiidae > Myrmecobius > Myrmecobius fasciatus. Next base: position 757,895 of record JAJPUD010000076.1, on the reverse strand, counting down.
TAATTAGTCAGGGGAATGGGGAAGATGAATGATAGTGGAAGTGGTAGAAGAAATTTTAGAATCTCAGTCTTTTAAAAAGCTGGAAGGGATAGTAGAGAGAATGCTTTCTGATTCCTATTCCTAATTCTAATTACTCTAATTCTAATTAATCCTATTCTAATTCCTAATCCTGTTCCTAAATCCCAAATAGGAAGCTAAATCTACAACGCAGAGAATGTACAATGGCCAGCTGCTTTCTACTTCCAATTTACGCTGATGTTCTCCTTTTCCTTCTTAAACACTATTTCCAGAAACCCAGGCTTATTCAAGTTTGACTCCTTTTTTTTGTCATTAGGTAAAAATGTCTTTGGCTCCAAATGGTGGCTTTATAGAAGAACAATTGGAGGCAAAGCAAACATTTACTCCTGGACAAGGAACTGATAAAATTTGAGATAGGATTAGGTAAATAGCAGGCTATTTGTCCACTAAAGGGAGAAAATAAAATGTAGACTCCTGTTCAAAAAGCTTAATGGAATTCAAAACAACTTTGTAAACCTTAAATATAAATGTAAATTATTTAAAAAAAAAAAAAAAAAAGGAAAATTCTGGGTTGGCTAACTTGCCTTTCTTTGACAAATACGTTGTATTTGCAGAGGCTACCCTACAGACCTAGAGGCCTGGAATAACTGGAATAGCCTGCCATTGTTAACTAGTTCATCTATAATTTAAATCTCCAAGAGGAAATCTGCTGAGTACATTGTAACCATTTAACAGGTAGTCTTGCCTAGGTTCTCTGCTTCCTCCAATTTATACTTTACAAAGCTGACAAAATAAATTGGCTGGGCTGCTTGAAAATGTATAAAATGCTTGCTTTAAAAATTCTGTAAATATTTTTTTTAAACAGTTGAGGAAATTGAAGTTTACAGGTCTCAAACTGTGACAAGAACTGTGTTGAGCCTCTTCTTTTCCCTAGAGTTTAGCCAAGTGCCTGACACGTAAGTATATAATAAATACTTATCAACCAATTCACTGATTTAACCAGTCAATTAAGGAAGTATCTTAGAGATGAAACTTAAGCCCCAGTTTTCTGACTCAAAAAATAGTCCTTTTATTGCACTTTAAGAAGTTAAACTTATTTAGATTTCCTGACCTAGTTCAAAAGTCAGTCATAAGCAAATCAAGTTAGAGAATTTCATTATTAATCATTATCAACAGTTTCCAGAAATTATAATTTGGTTGGCAGATCACTTGATAAAGATAGAGTTCTGTAAAGATACAGGTTCTGCTCAATATATGGGCTATAACAATTCATACTTATCTTGATATATATCATGATCTACTCTAATGAGAAGATAAGGACAATCTTTCTGCCTAGCAAGTTTGCTTGAGTTTTTTACACACTTTCTCCCTCCCTCTCTCTCTCTCTCTGTCTCTGTGTCTCACTTTCTCTGAATCTCTCTATATATAATGTATACACACATATACACACACACATAACATATATTTACACATACACACAGTTTTGAATTCTTTACCCTGTTCTGTTAGAAAGCTTAACACAATGATTCCCATAGACACTAGATAAAAGTTGAACAGCATTTGGTCTTTAAAAGTGCCTTAACTGGGGTAGCTAGGTGGTGCAGTGGATAGAGCACCAGCCCTGAAGTCAGGAGGACCTGAGTTCAAATTTAGTCTCAGATGCTTAACACTTCCTAGCTGTGTGACCCTGGGCAAGTCACTTAACCCCAATTGTCTCAACAAAAAGAATAAATAAATGAAAGTGCCTTAAACTACAAAAGAAGGGCTTTAATTAAAAAAAGTTTGATTTGACCAAAATATACTATACAATCTTGAGGTATTTTTTGTATGCTCTAATATATTCAATAATACTGTAGAGAATAGCAATTCCCTTATTGTTAGTGGGAAGTACATCATAGTGGCATACTATAGTATATATAGCACAGTATAAGCTATAGTAGTATAACCCAAGTTAGACCTAGAACCTTTAGGGACCCAACTTGTACATGCTGAGTTGGGGGAGCATCCATACAAATGTTGCATTAATAAATGAATTGATAATGAAGTCCCTAACACAGGACATTAATAATCATCATCACTTCTATTTCATTAAGAAAACAGAAAATCAAAGCAAAAGAAGGCCAAAGCAGTCTTTTTAGCAGTCATCAAATAAACAATGGCACAAATTAGGAAAAGTCTACACTGGAGAAGGGAGAAGAATTTTAGACAAACCTTGGTATTGTCATGGGAAAAGAGGAAGTTCCTACAGTATGATGAGATATATTTTTATTAGGTTTGAATTTTTCTCCAAAGTTTCTTAATTGTGCTAAAATCTTAATTATTATACAGATATTTTCAATCAACATTCTTTTGTTGTCAGATCTTGAGATCTTCCTAATCTTCCTATCTTAATCTTTCGTGTACCTTTGCCTGATTTTTGATCTTAACTTTTATAGCCAGTCAGCAAACCAATTGTAATCTTGTTGTTATTACATCTACCTTTTCTATGTAATCACTGTCATAGTCCTTCCTCCTCTCTCCAAGTATGGCCCCTCATCACCATCCTACCAGATTGTTTCAAAAGCCTTTTGGGTGGGAGTGGCGGTCTTTTTTAAAAATAGCATTTTTCCCCCATTATAAATATTTTTAACATTAATTTTAAGTTCCAGATTTTGTCCTTCCCTCTCTCACTCCTTCCTTCTCCCTACAATGGTAAGCAATTTGATATAGGTTTTACATATATACATATATGTGTATATATACGTATATATATATACACACACATATATATACACACACACACACAATCTTAATAGTTTTCTAACATGCATTACAGTTGCTACTCCCTTACAACATTAACAGGATAATCTTTTTTTTTAAACTTTTTATTTGCATAACATATGTATTCCTTACAAAGCTTTCCCTTACAAATTTCCCCCCCAATCCCCTCCCCTCCCTAGATGGCGGGAAGTCCACTACATGTCAATTGTATTAAAATACTTAACAAATTGAATATATGTATACATATTTCCACACTTATTTTGCTGTGCAAGAACAATGGTATCTACATGAACAAAAAATATCTGAGAAAGGAAACCCATGCAAGTAAACATCGATAGAGCATGAGAATGTTATGTTGTGGTCCACATTTCACATCTCTCTCTCTGGGTGTATATGGCCTTCTTCACTGAACAATTGGAACTGGTTTGAAACATTTCATTGTTGAAGAGAGCCATGTCCATCAGAATTGATCATCGTATAGTATTGTTGTTGCCGTGTATAATGATCTCCTGGTTCTGCTCGTTTCGCTCAACATCAGTTCATGCAAGTCTCTCCAGACCTCTCTGAAATCCTCCTGTTGGTCGTTTCTTACAGAACAATAATATTCCATAACATTCATATAACATAACTTATTCAGTCATTCTCCAATTGATGGGCAGCCATTCAGTTTCCAGTTTCTAGCCACTACAAAAAAAGCTGCCACAAACATTCTTGCACATGTGGGTCCCTTTCCTTCCTCTAAGATCTCTTTGGGATATAGGCCCAATAGAAACACTGCTGGGTCAAAGGGCATGCACAGTTTGATAACTTTTTTTTTAATAAAGCTTTTTATTTACAAAACATATGAGTGATTTTTCTACATTGACCTTTGCAAAAACTTTTTTTTCCCAAGCTTTTCCCCTCTTTCCCCCCATCCCCCACCCCTAGATGACAGGTAATCTAATACATGCTAAATAGGATAAATTATATGACAAATACAATACATGTATACATATCTATACAGTTATCTTACTGCACAAGAAATATCAGATCTAGAAAGAGAAGAAGAAAAAACAACCTAGGAAAACAAAATGCATGGAAATATTCACAGAAAGCATTAAAATGCTGTGTTGTGGTTCACACTCAGTTCCCACAGGCCTCTCTCGGATGTATATGACTATCTTCATCGAAGAACAACTGGTTTGAATCACATCATTGTTGAAGAGAACCATGTCCATCAAAATTGATCATCATATAGTCTTGTTGCTGTGTATAATGTTCTCCTGGTTCTGCTGATTTCACTCAGCATCAGTTCATGCAAGTCTCTCCAGGCCTCTCTGAAATCCTCCTGTTGGTCATTTCTTACAGAACAATAATATTTCATAACATTCATATACCATAATTTATTCAGCCATTCTCCAATTGATGGGCATCCTTTCAATTTCCAGTTTCTTGCCACTACAAAAAGGGCTGCCACAAACATTCTTGCACATGTGGGGCCCTTTCCCTCCTTTAAAATCTCTTTGGGATATAGGCCCAGTAGAAACACTGCTGGGTCAAATGGTATGCACAGTTTGATAACTTTTTGAGCATAGCTCCAAATTGCTCTCTAGAATAGTCAGATCTGTTCACAGTTCCACCAACAATGTATTAGAGTCCCAGCTTTCCCACATCCCCTCCAATATTTGTCATTATCTTTTCCTGTCATTTTAGCCAATCTGACAGGCATGTAGTGGTACCTCAGAGTAATTTGCATTTCTCTGATCAATAGGGATTTGGAGCACCTTTTCGTATGACTAGAAATGGTTTTAATTTCATCCTCTGAAAATTGTCTGTTCATATCCTTTGACCATTTATCTATTGGAGAGTGGCTTGAATTATATGTATATATATTATATATACTTATATACATATACTTATACATACTTATAAATATGAGACAATTCTCTATATATTTTAGAAATGAGGCCTTTATCAGAACCCTTAAATGTAAAGATGATTTCTCAATTTGATGCTTCCCTCCTAATCTTGTCTGCATTATTTTTGTTTGTACAGAAACTTTTTAACTTAATATAGTCAAAATTATCTATCTGGTGTTCAATTAAGAGTTCCAGATCTTTGGACATAAATTTATTCCATCTCCATGGGTCTAAGAGAATAATCTTGATCATGACTTTGGTTACCAGTCTTCTAAAAAATATTCATTGACTCTTTATGGTTCATTGAGTATAATTCAAAATGTTTTGCCTTGGCATTCAAGACAAATTCATAATATGACACCTATTTTATCATTCTACAGAAATTGCCCTGCCTTTATTCTGAAAATAGAGAGTACATACAGATAATATTATGATGATACCCAACATTCTTCTACCTGGGAAACATATACTTTAGACTAAAATGAGCGAAATAAAAGATTGGGAAATGAGGAAAAGCACAAGAAAGCTGTTATTTCAGTCCTGTCCAATTCTTTGTCACCCCAAATGGGGATTTCTTGGCAAAGATACTGATTTCTCTTCCCTTCTCCAGCTCAGTTTACAGATGAGGAATCTGAGACAGCTAGGGTTAAATGACTTGTTTAGGATCATCCCTGCCAGTAGATATCTGAGGCTAGATTTGAACTTAGGAAAGTGAATCTTCCTGATTCCAGGACCAGTGCTTTATCAATTGTGCTATTTAATAGCAAAAAGTTTCCAAGTAATGCTATTGCTAGAGAATCTGAGAGGAATTCAGACATTTCTCAAGTGCCAATAATAGACAGAGTGCTGGACATGGGAAGGGATGGATACAAATTTTGAAAAAACAACTTGGTGACTCCAAGAGAGCAGTGGATTTAGAATAGGAAGACCTGGGTTCAAATGTCAGCTCTGCTCCTTAGCCAAATGACATTGGACAAGACCTTTAATTTCTCTGGCTTTTTATCTCCTTGTAGAATGTGAGGTTTGGTCCAAGTAACCTGTAAACTCTTTTCTCCATCTAAATCTTATGGTTTAATCTCTTTTTCCTTGATATTTAGTGATGGCATTTTTTTTCTTGTATTCTTCAGCAGATGTTAATTTTTCCAAAGGAGTGCTAAGACATAATGTAGGAAAAATAAGGCAATGAAGAACAAAAATATGGCCCTTGGTCAAGATTTCCCAAATGTTAAGTTGTGAATAAAGAAAACAACAGATGGATGGAAAGATGGAGTGTTTACCAAGTGCTTATGATCCTTATGTGTGGGGCTCCAAGGACTAAGGATGCAAAAATTAACAAGTGAGACAATCCCTGGCCCTCAAGGGACTTCCATTTTAGTGAGGGGAAAAGGGAAAGGGGTGAATGGTCTGGAAGAAAACTCAGGAATGCTAATGATCAATAAACAAGAGGTAGCTTGGTGTGGTGAAGAATGAGCCAGGTGGTGCTCTATATCTTAAACTATAGTTTGCGACCCCATAACTGGAGGTGAGAATCATGAAATTATGATTTGTTATTAGTAAATGCTTGATTTGTGCACCTGTTTTACATACTAGTATACCCAGGGTCACATAAAAATTTCTCAGGTGAAAAGTGATTGTGAGTAGAAAAAGTTGAAGCAGCCTAGGTCTGTGTCAGAGACCAGAGCAATCAAGTGCTCTCTGGACACTTTAAGACTGTGGGGCATAATCATTTACAAAAGAGAAAACAACCTCCCACCCTTTGAGTTCTGTTAGCTGACAATTTTGTGTGACCGGTGAATGATGTTAAATCCAAATGACCCTTGATACCCCCACTTCTACTTCAAGTCTTTGAATTTGATAAGAGTCGTTGATTCAACAGCTTTTGCTTGGACTTTCCTGATAACTCCTTGGGGCAGTGAAATCTTAGGAAAAGATTTGAATCCACAAGAGTAAGTTTGTAGAGTGGGGTGTGTAAATGGAGGAAGCAGAGGAGGTAAGGAGGAGCACAAGAGATAAAAATTGCTCCCTTAACTAGAAGCAGAGAAGGAGGAGACCCAAAAGCACAAAAGAGGCTTCCGCAAAGCATTTCTGACAATTACTGGCCCTGTGACAATCCCTTCTAACTGGGGGTACCGGGCTTGGAATCAGGAAAAGGCCTCTTCCTGAGTCCAGAGCAGGTCCCTGGCACTAGTTGTGCTCTGGGCCAGTCACTTAATGGTGTTTGCTTCCATTTCCTCATCTATAAAATGAGCTGGAGAAGAAATGGAAAAGCAAGCCAGTATCTTTGCCAAGAAAACCTCCATTTAGAGTCACAAAGAGTCAGACGTGACTCTTCAACCCAGCAAGACAATAAATGACCTGGACCAGAGGAAAAGACACCCCCTCATGAATTTCTACTGAACTGAAATCTTGTCCAGCTCTGGCTTAGAGGGAAGTCGAGGGGAAGGGAAAGCCACTTCTCTGTGTGTTTGTCTTCTCACATTTGTGTGTGTGCCCTTTCCTACCACTCTGGCCAGCAGTTTTTACCAATTTTGTTTCTAGACTCTTCACGTTATCCTATGGCACTTTTCTGCTTTGTGCACTGCCTCTGGTTCTTGCTCTAAGCCTACATCTATGCTTCTACTTTTGTGAATCTCTCTGTGTGTTACTCATACCTTTTTGCTGTGTATTTCTCCACTAGCTTGTTAGCTCTGTGATGACATTATCTCCATGGTAACCCCTCCTCTGGGAAAGAATGAGGGTGTTGAGAAAAAGAGTGAGTAAGAGAGATTATAGATAGGAGAGAGAACGATATCCAAAATGGAGGTGAGCTTTGGGGCTGACTTCCCTCCAAACCTCTCAAGAATAGGCGATCCAAATTCAACTTCCAGTTAGGAATGTAAGCTCCTAAGCAAGTTACTTGTATCTCTCTGCCATCTTTCTCTATGTTTTCCTCATGATAACCAGTGCTCATCAGGTACAAACCCATCTCCTGTAATCTGGGTCAGTTTGCTCTGCATAAAGCTTTATAGGCTTTATGAATCTGGTGAGTATAGGGTCTCAGAAGTTTTCAAAGCAAAGAATATTTGCATAAAAGCCAATCATCTTCCCATTATTGTTTGTTTTACTTTATAATCTGTTTAATTCTGTGTCAATTTTTTTTTTTTTTTTTTTTTTTTTTTTTTTGCTGAGACAATTGCCCAGGGTCACACAGCTAGGGAATGTTAAGTGTCTGAGACTAGATTTGAACTCAGGTCCTCCCTGACTTCAGAGCTGGTGCTCTATCTGCTGCACCACCTAGCTGCTCCATAAGTGTCAAATCAAGAAAGAAGAAAAAAAAAAATTAAATCTTAAGGACATAGAGAAAATCAAATGGTTGTAGAGGACAGCAACTTGAAATAGCTTGAAAAAGTTGTAAAATGGGAATAATGAATAAAGGGTATTAAATCATTTACCCTGTACTAGAGAAGACAACATAACTTTTCCTTTTTTTAAATAAATTCATTATTTTTAAGAATTTTTTATATTGAGTTCAAATTCTCTTCCTCCATTCTGCCTTTCCCCTACCCATTGAGAGGGCAAGCAATGTGATATGAATTATACATATGAAATCAGGTAGCATAACTTCTCAAGAAGTGGAGTAGTTTAAATTACATTGATTGTAGCACCGGAAGGATGGGGATCAAGTTACCCTATGGGTACCTATTTCTAAAACTATAGTTTACAACATCTCATCTGTGTGTATCCATGATTATCAGTCAGCCATCACCTCAATTAGCTGAATAAAAAGCATTAATCATATAGCTAGAAAATAAGGACTTGGAGAATGTCCTCTTCACAACCTGGAGCACACTTCCTCTACAAGTACACAAAGCATTCTTGGGAGGAGTGGACACAGACCACAAGGCATCCATGTGACCAAGACCATAGCCATCTCCCTCGAAGGCAGTAAGGTAGTAGAGGTTTAGTCTTTAATTCTTCCTGATTGGAGGTGGGTTCCTTGGCGGAGAAATGTCACCCTAATTGTTGGTGATTCGCTAATACATGTTCCAAATCTTCATTTCTGTAGGCCGTACCCTAACCTCTTAAAGACCATTTGCCTAATAATCAAGTAGCCAGAGTTAAGGTTACTTAGGTTGTTTTTGTTTTTTTTTTCTTTTTAAACCCTAATGTTCCCCAATTTTGTGTTTATGCACAAAGGGTTGAGAAGGAAAAAAAAAAAAAAAACCTGTGCCTCAGGCAAGTTAATAGCTTCTACTGTCCTCAAAAGCAAGAAAGAGCTAGGACTGCTGTAGAAGTTCAGGTCCAAGCACTGCCCGAGTAGGGTCTATTTTTTTACATTATTTTTCTAATTTGTCCTACACAGTTGGCACTTTTGCTTGTCTGAAAAGGACACATACTCTATTGTATAATCTTGCTTTGGACTGGACAAAAATCTTATGCATGAGAGATCTAGGTCAGCTATAAATAACATCTTACTAGCTGTGGGATTTTTTAATACATCATAGTCAATAACTAAGAACAGTTGGTATTAATATGAGGATAATTGAAATTTAAGTGCCTTAGAGGTTGAGAAAATTAAATCAGACAGTTTCTAGATGTTTCTATATGATTACATATAATCTAATGGCATTAATGCATGGGAAAACTACATTGGGGAAATGGAAGTGCATGTCAGCTGGAACTTAAGTCCATAGGAATAAAATGAAAGTTGATTTATTTCTTCCACTTCCCATCCTTTAGCAGCAAATGCTCATATAAATGGGTGATTTTGTGGTTCATCAGTGTAGAAACTAGGAAAAGAAAAAAAAAAAAAAGGCAAGCCCATGCAAAAACCAGATATTATTTGTTGAAGGACTCAGCCCAAATCTGAAGACGTTTGGATGGCATATATATACATAATTTTTAGATATGACATGAGGTGGATTTCCATTAATTGTCTGGGCTTTTGCCTGAGATTGGTGTCTTACTAGTCCAAGTAGCACCAAATTTAGCTTCCTAGCTCCTTTTGTTTAGTTACCCTTTCTTCCCTGGGAGCTTAACTTTGGGATTTTAAGCAATATAATTTGAGGGGAAGGGGCAAAGGAGAGAACAAAAAGTTTACATTGCCTCTTGATAACTTTGCAAATGGATTGGGCATTCTCAAAAAAATAAGGGTTTTCCCTGGAGGTCTAGGCTAGACTAGGCAAAAGATTTGTCTCAAAATTTTCCCAGAGATCTGGAACTTGGGCCTCTGTACAAGGGGCCATTAGCTCATAAATGGCTTTGTAGTCCCCCCAAAAAAGTGCATTCAGTTTTATTTGTAGCCTGAACTTCTGACAACTTTTAAACTTCCAGAGGCAATTTTCAAGCTCTCAAGTACCCAGTAGACACAGTAAACAGGTGTTCTAAGATTTATTTAGGGCTTTTGTTCATTATTTCATATATTGGGATGTCCTGAATCTATGACATGGGATAAGAGGGAATTTAACAGGGAAGAAAATGGGCCCTACAGCATGAATCCCCTGACTTCTTTTCGGTGCTCCCTGGAACTTCCTAGTACCCTCCACTTACTAAGCCTATTGTAAAAATATTGTTCATTTCTTATTGTCAACACTTTTGAGGCAAGATAAGATATAATATGTCCCCTGGGGCCTCTGCCTTGGGGACTGATAGACTGGCTACTGCACTTGAGTAATAAGTGATAGTAAAAGGGGAAGTGAGAAATTTGAATGTCAATTCCAGGAAAAAAAATACCAAGTTTACATCAATATCCTCCATGGCAAAAGAGCTTCCTTCTTCTCTTTTTCTTGCATCTTTTAAAAAATGTATTTAATGTATTCTCTTTTTTCTCCTATCACTCTAGATTTTCATCACCTCTTTGTTATTTTGTCATTCTCCCACTTCTTTTATGACTCTTCCTTGGGTAGTAGACTCAGTCTCCGAGAGCCAACAAGTAATCCCTTCCAATTGCATCCCCAAATTTGTTCTTTTTCTTTTGAAATGCTGGTTGTGACATTCCCATTTCTCATTAGGGCTAGCCCCCTCGGAGGCCTCCAGGAAATTCTTCCTATTTTAGTGCTTTCCCACCCTTCATTCAAAGCCACAAGCTATTCTTCAGCTCCGGTCTGGTCTGATCTGGTCTGGTCTGCCCAGCCATCAAATCTTCCTTTGAGAAAAAAAATTCATTCCTTTTAAGAGTGAAGACAGATAATTAAGATTCCAGAGTTTCTGGAACCTGAGATCTGGGACGGAGAGTAGTGAGGCCCCAGGGGGCAGGGGAGGGTCAGGGAAAGAGATAAGAAAGAGTGAAAAAAATAGATACCGAGGAGGATTTAGTTTGGGGTTTTGGGGGGGAGGGGCATTGTTTAATGGGGAGACGCAAGACTACCCAAGGTGGACTGAATGAGTTTTAGAAGCCATGAGGATAAAATAGGGAAGCTTGGAAAGATTTTTAAAGGTTTGAGTTAGTGTAGGAGACAGCAGGAACCTGTGAGAAAGTAGGAATTTTCTAGAAGACAATGGGGCTTGCCAAAGTCTAACGAGACCCAAATGTCTATCTGGTGGTTGGCTGCCTAGGACCGAAGCATCCTTCTGGGCACAAGTTTTATAAAACCCCTTCTCCCTCCTCCAGGTTCCCAATAAGCTCAAATTCTTAAAAAGCAATAGTTTTGACGTCTCTATTGCACCTTCTCTAGGTCAGTCCCCTCCCTCTTTTGCTGGGGGTGGGGGAGTTTCGGGGCTGCAGACTCTGAGCATGAGCAATGTCTGCCTGTGGCTGCTGAGGACGTGTGGGATGGCACGGAGCCGAGAGCTCAGCCTCCCCACTCACATCCTGTCCCCGCCCAGACCAGCCAACCCCCATCTGGGTCCCTCTTCATTTCCAAGGGGTGCCCCGAAGAAAAAAGAAAAAGCTGAACTATAGCCTCCACTTTGCCTTTATAATTTTGCACATGCCTTCTTTCTCACTAACGGGGTAACAGACGCATACATTTTGAAGAGAGAAGGGATAAATGTAGAAAAAAAAAGTAAATGGAGATGAGAAAAAATGGAAAGGGACCCAAGGAAGGGGGGGAAAGAAGAAAAAAAAATAAGCAGAGATTCACAAGAGGTGATAGAAGGCTATTTAGTTAGAAAATTTAATTAGGATATTTTATAGGAATTACAACCATAACAAGAGGATAAAATCAAACTGGAAAAAGATGGAATTTGATAGAAGCACACTTTGTATAAAATCAGTAAATATTAGAAAGCAAAAAGTACTTTAGAATGTTCATTTACAAGTAGATGGTGATTACAGTCATTTTGGCTTATCAAAGCTCCTGTATTTCATTTAAAAATATAATTCAGTTTACATAAATGACATACATCTTTTGAGAAATACATCTCTGGAGTAAAAAGTAAGTGAAGTACACTAATTAAATATAGCTGGAGGGTTTATGGATGTTCTGGATTCCTACAGACTAGTCCAACCTCCTCCTCAGCTCTCAAGTGAGAGGTAAAGTCAAAGGTCTTCAGATTTTAACCTTTGATACCTCCATTCCTCCAAATTGAATCTTGAATGTATTCAATTTTGTTCCTTCAACTAGAAAGGAAGATAATGGCCTAAAGTTTCTGATAAAAGGAAATCTTATACTTCTATAATCAGATGGCTTCTAAATTCTTTCCTTAGGTCCCCAAAAGAGACAAATGGCTAGATAAATAAGGGCTGGTGAGACCGAGACTCTGAGCAAGACACTTCCCCATGATTTCAGATTCCAAATCTTAAAAGGAATCTCTTGGAATCTGGGTGTTAATCTCTGTAATGTGCTTATAGATTAGGGGGAAAAAATTGATTTATTGACTTGTGTTTAGTTTGTTGATGTTTTCCCTCATAGGAAACTACTAAAAAGCAAATGTCCAAAGAAAAGTCTTCTTCATTCTCCTCAAACTATTTTTTTCACACATTCTTCTCTTAGCATGGGAGAAAAAAATGAAGACAAATTCCAATTATATTCTAGCAGCTCCCAGTTTTAGTCTTCATCTTCTCTTTTCTTCCATCTCTTAATGCCAATTTCTTTATGTACTTCATGAGTCTTTGTGGTTGTGATGGCTATGATTCAGGCACTTTGTAACCACTCAAAATATACATACACATCCCCTCTCCTAAAACTACCTCTTTCTTTTACCTTACCTTATCTTTCTCCCTTACTCTGGGAAGCTGATGTGACCCTGACATCTCTCCATTTATCCAATTTTCTTGGGTCAAATTCAGCCTGACTGAGCAGAAATTATCTGCTCAGCTGAAGCACCCCCCACCTTTTTAAAATTTATTTTTATTCCTGATGGCTTCTCCTGTTGGTGGAGCCCAAAGAGAGTTCCTCAGAGTGCACTAGTTACCTGGCAATATTCTCTGGGATGAGGCTGTCTAGAATCTTGAGAATCTTCTTGTGCCAGATTACTGGCATTCCTCTTTTTCCCTTTTCCCTTATGGAACAATCACCTATCTCTGGCTCCCAGATTTCCTACACCTCATCTGGGCTTCCTGTTTACCATAATCCACTTAAGATGGGTACCAATAGTAGATTGTTTCTAAAACCTGAAGTGAGATGGGAAGTTGGAAGATTCTTTTGTTTGGTCTAGTTTTAAGACCTTTCACAGCGGGTAAGAAGAAATAGAAATGAAACGAAAACCAGTTAATTGTGCAACAGATAGCTTTGGAAACTACTGGCTACCTATTTCTCGAATTTCCTTTTTATTTATCTATTGTGATTATGCAGATTGTGCAAACATGTGCCCGAATCTGTATGAATATACAAACATTTAATTACACAATCTAGAGGTTGTGGACACTTAAACTATGGTCAGGGGGAACCCAGATAGAACGGTCTGCTAAGAAATCGACAGAGGGTCTCTCTAACCGGCAGTAATCTGCTCCACAGCCAAACTTAGCACACCCACAGAAGGGACATGTTAGCAGTTGCATGCTCATTCTAGATGCATCCAAGAACGCATTCAGCCAAACGTATACAAATAGAGGAGAGCAAAGGGAGAAAGTGAAAGACCCACATGACCACCCTCCCTCCCCCCCAAAAAAAAGCACAGCCCCCAAAGCCATCTCTGCTTTGTGGAACTGAACAAACATCAGAACCGGGTAGCGACTCTTTAGAGGGAGGACGGTGACGAACAAAGGGGCAGGACCAGGATGAGATCCGCGAAAGGATCCCCTTAGATCCCTCAGCTGATTCTGTGCACGTCTCCTAGCCCTTTCTCTGACGCAGTAAGGAGGAGCTAACATCCTAGAGCCGACACATGCGGACAAATCCCTAAGGTGGGAGGAAGGAAATAATTGTTGGCTTTTCGGGCCCGCCTCAGCCAAGTGTTCTACCCTGACTCATCCGAGGATGGAGAACTGAACTGAAACAGAGAGCGCGAGCTTGGCTGTTTGTTACATTCAGAGCCCAATGCACCAAGTGAAACCACCGGGCGAAATGACCGCGGGAGGCTGGGCCAGTGTCGAATGATATCATCTAACAACCGTTGATAGTGTTATAATAAATTGACTGGCTTTTTTTGGCCTTTCTTTGTATCTCCAAAGCTTAGCACAAAACATGGCATAGAGTAGGTGCCAGTTAATTGATGCGTTTACCCTCTCTGCAAACCAGAAAAAAGGATGTCCTTTTCTCACCTCCCGCTTTAGAGTGGGATCTCTTTGAAAGCAGGGATTGCTTTTTGCTTTTAGTACTAGGAAGGGGAAGGGAAGAAGCATTTGCACAGCACCTACTATGTGCCTGGCTCTGTGAAGAGAGGTTTTGTTTTGTTTTGTTTTTTTACAAATATTATCTTATTAATTATATAAATATGTATGCATTGAACTGATGCTAGTGAAATGGGCAGAACCAGGAGGTCATAGTACACAGCAACGGCAAGATTATAATGATCAATTCTGATGGGCATGGCTCTCTTCAACAATGAGATAGTTTCAAACCAGTTCCAATTGTTCCATGATGAAGAAAGCCATCTCTACACACAGGGAGAGGCCTGTGGGATCTCAGTGTGTGGACCACACCATAGCATGTTCACGCTTTCTGTTGATGTTTGCTTGTCTTTGTTTTCCTTGTAGATCTGATTTTTCTTGTACAGTAAGATAACTGTATAACAATGTATACATAGGGGCAGCTAGGTGATGCAGTGAATAGAGCACCAGCCCTGAAGTCAGGAGGACCTGAGTTCAAATCTGGTCTCAGACACTTAACACTTCCTAGATGTGTGACCCTGGGCAAGTCACTTAACCCCAACTGCCTCAGGAAAAAACAACAAAAGTGGTAAATATGTATACATATATTCGATTTGTCATTTTAACATAATCAACATGTATTAGACTTTCTGCCATGTAGGGGAGGAGGTGGGGGAAAGGAGGGGAAAAATTTGGAACAGAAAGCTTTGTAAGGGTCAATGATGAAAAATTGCCCATGCATATGTTTTGCAAATAAAAAGCTTTAATAAATAAATAAATGAAATGTATACATATATTGGACTTAACATATATTTTTTTACCATGTTTAACGTATATTGGATCATTTGCTATCTAGGAGAGGGGTGGGGAGAAGGGGAGAACAGGTTTTGTAAGGGTTAATGTTGAAAAATTATCAGTGCAAATCTTTTGAAAATTAAAAAGCTTTAATTTAAAAAAAAAGTCTAAAATAGGGTATGGGAATAGAGTAAGGCAAGATTTACAAGTTTTTGCAGAGTCTGGAGTCCATAAAAAGCATTCAACATATGATAACTGACTAGATCACTACAGTTTCAATTCTGATTTTTGTTCATTATATGATCATCCAAAGGAAAAATAAAATTATTTTATGTAAATTAAAAAAATTATTTGATCTTCACAACAACTCTTTCAGAAACGTCTACAGTTGAATAAATTGAGGCAAATAGAAGTTAAATGTTTTGCCTAGTATCTAAGGCTGTATTTGAGTATGTTCTTCCTGATTCCAGGCCCTGCACTCTATCCACTTCTCCACCAACCTACCACATTTCCTGGTACTTAGTAGGCACAATTTACTGACTGACTCACTGATACTGCTACCTCTGAGGTACAGGCCCTCTTCCCTTCACATCTCCATGCATTTGCCCACTGGTCCATCCCATTGTCTGCAGCTGTCAAACCTTTTGAAAGTCACAGTCTGACCACTGCCTCCAGGATCAAAAATTAATTTTCAGTTCTTTCAAAGTCCTTCATTCTCTCTCGTCTTTTTAATGCCTTCCTCTCTCCACATACTCTTCATTCCTATGTCCCTATTTTCCCAACATGGGACACTCCATCTCCCTGGTTGTTTCCATGTCCGCAATCCTTTTCCTCCTCTTCCTCCCCCCTTTGTCTTTTCTGGCTTCCTTCATGTCCCAAACCAACCTTTTACAAGAAGCCTTTCCTGATCTGCCTTATTTCTTGTGCCTTTGCCCTATCTTTCTCAATATCTTCTTGTGAATTTGTTTTGTATGCTGTCTAGCCCCATTAGTTCCTTGAGAACAGGGTCTGGGTTTTTGTTTTGTTTGTTTGTTTTGTTTTTGTCTTTCTTTGTATCTCCAAAGCTTAGCAGAGAGCTTGGCCTAGAGTAGGTGCTAGTTGATTGAAAGTGACATCCAGGTTAAACCAGATCCAGAAGTCCTGCTTAGATTTGTTTGTTAAAATTCCCCCTAGAGTACTCAACTCCAGTTCTAAATTCCCCATTCCCAAGGGGAAAAAAGTGCCATTTTGCCTTTTTATTTCCACCCTCCTCCCATCCCACTTCCCCAGCTGTGAAGGAAAATTACAGTCTTAGAGCTAGAAAGAAGCTTATCCATTGTGATACACCCTGTCTGGGCAGAGGAGGAAAATCTAGGGTAAGGAAAATGGCATGTGTATCTGCATAGTTTCTGCTAGCTACACCTTTGAAGCTCATAATCTCTCTCTCCCTAATATTCTTTATTTTTGAAAGACTTGCTTCCTTTTTACCAGGCTCTTTTCATAATTTGAGATTCCTGAGTAGTACCACCACATGGGCCCTGCAAATCTAAAGGAGGGTCACCGTAATGGGGACTTGGAAGTTTGGATAACTATCAGTTCTTTTGTCAAGCCAAGAAAATGTCCATATCTACTGTCAAAACACAATGAAATTAATTTACAAAAATATTTATTTTATTTTTTGTTTTAAAATTTATTTTTTTCAAGGAACACAAATCTACCTTCTCTTCCTCCTTTTCTTTCCCTTCTTCCACAGGGGGGAAAAAAATTCCTCATCTTAACAAAGATTTTTTTAAGGTGTCCAGGCCTGCTAGTTTGGTTTCCCTTCCCCCACCCCTTCCTCATCCTCCTTCATTGTAGTTCTGATTTTGCTGATTTCTACATACTTTAGAATAATGTAGAATGTATCACTTAGAATAATGTAGAATGTATCACTTGTCTTCACATTTCCTTGTATGATTCATATTTTATGACATTAGTAATACATCATATACTGTAATTTTCAACCATTCTTTAATGTATTTGGACATATAAGTGATTTACAACCTTTGTATTATTACAGATAGAGCAGTTATGAATATTATTGGGTAGAGTTAACATTTCCCCTCTTTTATGATGTTTTTGAGATAAAGTTCTATTAATGGAATCACTGGGTGGTAGATAAGTGGGGTTGAGAAATAATGAATTTTGTGACTCATTCCATTTTTCCATCTTGCTTTCCAAGATTAGTATAAAATGGCAAAGATGACAAAACAGGAATAATCAACAAGGATTGTGTAAATCATTTGCTCAGTAATGTATTGCTGGTAAAGAAAGATTGGAAGTAATAACACCATTCCACAAAGCAATTTGAAATTTTGCAAATAAAGTGGCTAAAATGTTCCTTACTGTTTGCCTCAAAGGTGAGTCCTCTGAAGTGATCTGTAGACCTTTCAATAATATTCTAAAGTTCTTGTTTCCCTATTGCCAAGCCAACATTGGATTTTGTTAATCCTTTGCTATGTTTGACATTCTTTTGGGCACAACTTGGTGTCATAAAGTTGTCTTGATTCTCTTTTAGGAAATTTGGTTCTTTCTTTGTGTTAACAGTTTGTATATTTTCCTTTATAAATTGTCTTTATAACTTTTGACCCAATGGTGAACAATTCCCCCAAAACTCAAATTAGGGAGGCAGGTGAATTATTAATCTCAAAGATATGCATCGATTCCAAATAAATATTAATGTCAGATCTTTATCAGATGTGTTTATTTCAAATAGTTTCCTGTCATTTTAAATTAAAATTTTGTGTAAAACCTTAGTATCTTTATTTACTCAAATTTATTGTTTTTGTCTCCAATGATTTCTTCCATCTTTTTTTTTGATATTAATGCCCTTTTCCCTTTAGTTGATACTTTATTTTAAAAATAATTCAAAACTTTGTATTTAAAATTTATTTTTAAATTTATATTTTTATTTCTAAAATTTAAAATTTCCTAGCTT
The DNA here is from genome assembly GCA_023553655.1 of Myrmecobius fasciatus. Taxonomy (NCBI): domain Eukaryota; kingdom Metazoa; phylum Chordata; class Mammalia; order Dasyuromorphia; family Myrmecobiidae; genus Myrmecobius; species Myrmecobius fasciatus. The sequence goes on along the minus strand of JAJPUD010000076.1, from coordinate 739,798 downwards.
CACATGTACACATTGAAAGAAAGGGGAGAAAACCTTGTCCTAACATTGACTGTGTATTTAAATTTAAATATATGTGTGTGTATGCATATATATACTTATACACAATTATATGTATGTGAAGTTGTCTTCATAATATTATCATAGAAATTGTTCTCCTGATTTTGCTCACTTCACTCAGCATCAATTCATCCAAGTCTTAGCAAGTTTCTCCAAAACTGTTCCTTTATCATTTTTTCATTATAGTAATATTCCATCACATTCATATAACATAATTTGTTCCACCATTCCCCAATTGATAGCCAACTCCTCAGTTTCCAAGCCTTTGCCACCACAAAAAAGAACTATTTTTTATATATATGAATCTCTTACATTTTTTGTTTTAAATTTCTTTAGAAATTTATTTATTTATTATTTATTTATACCCCTAGTAAATTATTTACCCATTTTTATCAAGCACTAAAAATAATTGCTAATAATAGTTAAAAGAATTTTAAGGTTTGTAAGACTCTATGGGTATCATCTCATTTGTAAGTGTTATTGTCTTCCATTTAGGGATAAAGGAAACTAAGGCTGAGAAAAATTAAGTCCCACAGGTAGCAAATACTTGAGACAAGATTCAGATCAGTCTTCTGGAGTTAGTCTAGTGCTCAATCTTCTTAGCTGAGAATGGAGATTCAGAGATTATCAATGTCAGCTCAGATTTTTCAAGTAAAGCAGAGGTATTGGTAGTGGTATATTAATGTTAGTATGTGCCCTGTATCTTTATAGCCATGGTTTTGTATGGGATTGGGAAGAAGGAGATGACTTCTCTCCAGCCTTATTGAATCATTTTTGTAGCTCTAAAATATGAAATTTTATTTTGTCCTCTGCTTTTTTCTTACTTATTTTTGGCTAGAATGATACTAGGGATGGAGAGGACATCAGATTACAAGGACTCCAGGTTGTGACACTTCCCCTTATTACATTTTGTCTCTTCCTTCCTTGCCCTCAGAACTTCCTCTCCTCACAGTGAAAGCAAAGTTATTAAATATATTCTCAGCAATTTTAGCCTTTCAAATGCTGCTTAGAGTACACTACTGTATTATTTATCATTATAAGCAATTGACAGGATGAAAAAAGATCTGAGTTTGGAGTCAGGCAGCACCAGGATTTCCATTTGATTCTTTGATATTTAGGAGCAACATGGCTTTAGGCAACTCACTTCCCCAAATCTCAGTTTCCTAATCTGTAAAACATGGGTCATAATAGCACTGCCTTAACAGATGGATGGTTATGTGTGAAAGATGCCTTACAGAAAGCCATATACACCCAGAGAGAGGGATATGAATGTGGACCACAACATAACATTTTCATGCTCTCTATTGATGTTTGCTTGCATTGTATTTCCTTTCTCAGTTTTTCTTGTAGACATGATTTTCCTTGCACAGCAAGATAAGTGTGGAAATATGCATACATATATTCGATTTGACATTAACATAATTAACATGTAGTGGACTTCCTGCCATCTAGGGGAGGAGAGGGGACTAGGGGGGGAAATTTGTAACAGAAAAGCTTTGTAAGGGTCATTGTTGAAGAATTAGCCATACATATGTTTTGCAATTAAAAAGCTTCAATAAAATGCATTTTAAAAAAAGAAAAAAAGAAAGATGCCTTACAGACCTTGAAGTACTGTAAGATTTTAGTAATTATTATTATCCTTAGTATCAGCATAGTGTATAATAGCAGTAATGATATATGATTGTATATAATATATTTCTTACAAATGAAAAAAGTACTTCCATGCCCAAAATATCACTCATAGAATTGAAAGAGACCTGAGAGGTCATCAAATTCATCCTCTATCTAATAACTTCCCTCTACAACATCCTGGCAAAGGATCAAGCCTTTGCTTGAATATAATACCAGAATTGACCCATGGACTTAAAAGCATAAAATGAGATATAATCAAGGAGATAGAAGGTTGACCTGACCAGCAGGTCATCAACGTGGGTCAAGGGAGCAGGACA
>JAJPUD010000076.1:688553-732792 GCA_023553655.1 Myrmecobius fasciatus | reverse complement strand
GGGGGGAAGGTTAAAAGGGTCAAGGTTTTAAGGTTCAGTCTCTGGCAGAAGGTAAATCAAGGAGATGGAGGTAAACATTTGCAAGATAACTGACCAAGTTTTGGAGTTGTGACTATAGAAAAGAGTATAGCTAAGAGACGGTAACAAGAAGCTCCATGGATCTGTATTATTAAATTAGCCAGTTGCTAGGATCACTAAATATGTACTGATATAGTCACAGTGCAAAAGAAAGAAGGCATCAAGTCTCAAAAGAAAAATAAAGATTGCTCTTTGCCTCTCCTCTGCTTCCAATTTGGTTGTCTTGTGAATTTTTAAGGCCCTTCAAAATGTTCTTCTGTAGGCAAGTGATTATGTATCTTCCTCTAGTGAGGTAGAGAGCATTAAGTATTTGAGTTAGTTAATGGAGACAATGATAATAACAGATTTCAGTCTTCCCAATTATCAAAAAGCAGCATGGTATAGTGGAGATGTGTTCCCGTTGAAACGAGGAACACATGAATTCAAGTTCAGCTTATAGTCCATATTGGCTAGATGGCCCTAGGCAAATTCACTTAATGTTTTAATGCCCTGGGCAACACTCTTAAGACTAAAAATTGCAGAAAATTGCTAACTTGCATTGGTTAGAGAGTTTCATCATTTGAGGGTTCTCTACAATGAAATCACAAGTCTAATTCCTGTGCCAGTTACCAAAATACAAAAGTTGTTTTTTTTTTTTCTTTAGCCTCTGCCTTCCTAGATTTCTCTGCAGCATCTGTTGTCAACCTCTTTCCCCTCGATCCTATTTCTTTTCTTGGCTACCAATACTCTTGTATGTTGCTGGTTAACCTTTTTCCTTTCTGGAGACTAGTGCATTTCCTTTGCTGGCTCCACTTCCTGTTCAGCCTTCTTAATGCAAATGTTTCCCAAGTGGTCTAGCCTTGCTTCCCCTTCCCTTTCCTTTCTCCTACTATTTTCCTGGAACTATTCTTTTCAAGGTCAAAAATGACCTTTGAAGACTCTTGGTCATTCCCTTCCTTTTTGAAATTACTCATTTGTTCTTTTTAACACTGAATTATCCTGGTTCTCCTCATTCCTCTCCGAACTCTCAGGCTCTCTCCTATGGAGCATTATGTTCCAGTTTGTTGTAGTAGATAAACTGTCCCTCAGAGTTAGAATGACATGGATTCAAGTCTTATTTTTGACACATACTGGCTGTAGGACCTTAGGTTATTCTCCAAGATGACAAGTTACAGAGCAGGTACATATCTGTAGGTAAAAGGATTTTGCTCACTAGAAATTCCCCACACCCATCAAACCACAGATCTGGGATAAAATAAACCTTGCATAAATTTTGTCTTTATATCAGATTTTATGACACATTACAAATGGTTACTGGAAAAGGGAAGGAAGCTTATGGCCAAGTGAACTAGCCCTATCAGATGTGAGAAGGACAACCTTCAGTCACTACCAGAAAGCCAAAAGCCTGGTTGCCAGGAGTAAGAAAGTGAGAAAATAGTGAGGAAGAGGAAGAGGCAGTGAAAGGAGACTACACTTTTAAGAAGTTGGGGGCTGAAATGAAGGAGTAAACAGAGTGAATGATTGGAGAGCCTAGTCAGACCTGACACACTTTATTTTTAAAAATGGAGAAGCCTTCAGCATGTTTGCAGTGAGCAACATAGAAGATGAGAAAGATAGTGAAAACTGGATGACTAAAGATAAAAGGCTATATTGTTACAGAATGGATCCTAGCAAAGTAGGTGACAGGAATGAAAATAACTAAATGAAAATTGTTTAAAATGAAAGTGAAAATGTTCAGAAGCATCATTGTGGTAAACCAGATAAAAGTATACAAGAGATAAGTAAAAATATTATAAAAACAAAACCAGTTGAAGTCTTAGTTGAAGTGAGATATTGTGAATTTAGAGTGAATTCAACACAATGCATTAATCAGTAATTATCTTCAAATTTCTTGTTGACATCTTGATATGTGACTACACATAATAAGCTTTTTCTAATGTCAACAAGATAAAACCGTATTCCTATAACCTTTCTAGCATTTGCCCCACTCACCAGTGCAGAGAGACCTTTCCCCCACAGGGGCTTTTCATAAATGAGGCAGCATTTGCAGCTGCTTAGTTGGGCTGACTCTCCATGATCCCATGTGGAATTTCCTTGCCATTTCCTTCTCCAGCTCATTTTCAGATGGGGAAACTGAAGCAAACAAGGTGAAGGGCCTTGCTCAGGGTCAGACAGCCAGCTTTGCCCTCAGGAAGATGACTTTTCTTGACTCTGGGCCTGTCACTCCAGACTGTGCCCCCAGCTGCCCACCTGGAGGCCCCATGATAGACTGAGGATGTCTATTGCCTGCTTGACCAGATAGCCCCATGCTTAAACCCTGTCATTGACACAAGTTACAGAATCATGTGTTAATAATCACTTCACCTCTCAACTTGTCTCCTTATCTGTAAAATAGGAATAATGTGCCTGTAGAACTTACCTTACAAAGTTCAGCATCATGTTTGTAAAGGCTCTGCAAATCTTGGAACCCTGACATGTTTTTGAGTTTGCTTTCAGTTGAATAATTGGAAAGATAGCATGGGAAATTAATGAAAAGTAGTACTGGAGCCCTGGTGGATAGACCTGGCTCCGAGTCTGGGCTCTGATACTCAACTCAATAGCTGTATGACCTTGGACAAGGATTTGAGTTATCTCACCTGTCAATAGATCTTGTTGAAACAAGCAATCTCTAAGGGTTTTTCCAGCTTTAATGCTCAGAAATTCCAAGAAAACTCATCTGTATGTATTACATTTATCATGATTGGCACTCATATGATTTTCAGAAGAAAAAGCTCTTCAAGAGGTATCATGGATAGATAAGGCAATGGTTTCCAAATGAAGAAAACTTGGATTTAACCCTTCTTCTGCCATACTGGCCATGCAGTTGTGGGCTTCCCAGCATCATGACTGCCACATAGGAGCCTACTCATAGACATTGAATTGAGTAGAATTGCATTTTATGGATTTAAATAGGTTCATAGTCGTTAATGGGGCAGCTAGGTGGTGCAGTGAATAGTGCTGGACCTGGTCAGGAAGACTTCCTGAGTTCAAATTCAGCCTCAGAGACTTACTAGTTGTGAGACCTTGGGCAAGACACTTAACCCCATTTGCTTAATTTCCTCATGTGTAAAATGAACTGGAAAAGGAAATGACAAATCATTCTACTACCTTTACTGAGAAAACCCCAAATAGAGTCATGAAAAGTTGAACACAACTAAAACGACTCCCTACATTAATGGACTACAAGGTTTATCTGTGAGTATACATCATACATTGGCATGATGGAGCAGATAAAAAGTTAATGTGGTGATAGACTGCAGGAATGAGTTATCTGTGTGTCTCGGGAATTTTTCTGAAGATTATAAATTGCAAAAGACATCTACATTGAGAGAGGAAGTTCTTTCCCTGAAACACTTTTACTAAAGCACAGGTGTGCACCTCCCTACTCAATAAAAGTTCTCTATTCTTGGATCAAATTTAAATTCTATGGCTTTTAAAGTCCTTTGTAACTAGGCCCATTTTTTACCTTTCCACTCATGTTCATTATTCCTCTCCATATGCTCTACAAGCTAAGGATCTTGTTCCTCACTTTTGACACACTATTTCCCAACTCTGCATTTTCACTGGCTCTCTCCCATGTCTGGGACACTCTCCCTCTTCATCTCCACTTCCTGGTTTTCTTCCAGCCTCAACACAAATTCCATCTCCTGCAAGAGGCCTCTTCTGGCTTTCTTCTGTGCTAATGCCTTCTCTCTAAGATAATTACAATTGACATTCATGCATGTTTGTTTGCATGTTGTCTCCCCAATTAGATTGTGAGCTACTTGATGCAGGGCCTGGTCTTGCTTTTCTTGTGTACCTCGGCATGGTATCTGACTTAATAAAGGTTGACTTATTGACCCAAAGATAAAATCCCTGGTCCAGTTTTTTTTAAGGACATGTCATGTCATCATTGTACTTAGCACAGTGCCTGTCACATCGTAAATACTGTAGCAATCATAGCTATGGGGGCAATGCTATATTAACTTTATTAAACCAGTGCCTTCTATATAGTTACACATTTCATAGATGTTGAATTGAATTTGACAGAGAAGCAGAAGCAGACATAGATAAGCTCTTAGTGGTGGTTGTGAGTTTAGGAGTAGACTGCTAACTCAGTATGAGTCGTTGATGTGATGGAAAAGTCAGGGATGCGGGAATGAAGAGGTGGCAGTGCCCCCGTACTATCTGGAGTGCTATGAGACCATTCTGGAGACCGCATTTTAGGGAGGACATGGATGGCTAGGGATGATAACAATAACAGCAACAAGAAAAACAAGATTTGTGCAGCACTTCATTTTGCAAAGTACTTTACGAATATTATCTCATTTTATCTTGGAAATAACCCTGGAAATTAGGGGCAGCTATTATTCCCATTTTACAGATGAGGAAACTTGAGATCAACAAGTTAAATGACTTACCCAGTTTCAGGAATATGAAGCTAGCTTTGGAATTCAGATCTTCACCCCAGATCTATTGCTCTGTGCATGTCACCCACTGCCTGTCAGTGTAAAAGCTGGAGGGCATCTGGAGGAGAGTCTATAAAGATCCATTAGTTTAATGAACTGAATATATTTAATTAGCAGAAGTGGACATAATAGCCTCAATTCTACATATATTATATGAAGATAGGTATAAACATAACATTTAAAAATAAGTTTGATTGATGTCTTGTTTTTATATCATATCGTTATTTACTCTCTTAATCCCAAAATGATTCCTTTTGATAAATAAAATTCATTTTAAACATCAAGTACAATCGCACAGGGTAAGCCATGTTCTGTATCTAAATATTTGCAAAACTGCCTCATTTGCTTGGCCCCAAACAGCAGAAATAGGAACAAGGTACAGAAGCTGGAAAGAGACCCATTTAATCTTGAAATAAGGAAGTATTTCTTATCTTAGAAATCTCCGTATGTGGAACAAGTGGCCTCATTACTGGGTTACCCCTCATTGTAATCTTCAGAGCAAAAGCTTCCTGTATGTTAAAGACAATAAAGGATTCTTATTTAGGTGCCGACTGGACCTGGGAACCTTTTTTTTGTTTAAAGCTCTTTGTGTGGTCTTTACCATTCCTTTAGAGTCTTCCTTTCTCTGAAGTTACTTGAAAACCTACCTGAGCCCCTTTCAAACTTTGTCATCTTCATTAAGGACTTCTTCCCTGTGGACTTGGTCCATTATAGCAGCTTTCCATGCCTTTATTTTCTCCTTTCCACTACAAATCCAAAGATGATGGAATCTAGAGATGAGACATTTACTAGTATTGCCAATGAGAATAGGTCATTATAAAAAAATGCTTACAAGCCTCTTCCATTTTATGTCAGTTTCAGGACTCTGGGATGATTTCTTCAATTCTGTTTTGTCCTCAGTTGCCCCTCCTTTTTTGTGAAGTGATGGTAATGATCTTCTGTCATGTTCCCTTGTAGTGTTTTGCAAAGGGATTTGTAGTCTAGATTATTGCCTGTGGTGGCTACATCCTTTTGTTTTCCAAAATCTCCCATCTCCTTATTATGATTTTTGCAATATTTAAACTTCTGTAGGAAATGATGATAAAAACACTTCTTTATTTTTATCCATTTCTCCTTTTTTTTTAGCAGGCACTTAAATGAGTCTGATGTAATCACAGCCTGTGCCTAGTCTAGGCCCTTAGCATTTTTTGTCTGTTCTATTATAATAACATTTTTTAGAAAATAAATTTTTATTGCTATCTTTTTTTCTATAGCTTTCTCACAATACTCCTTTCTTCCCCCTCCCAGAAAACCATCCCTTATAACAAATAACGTTTTTTTAAAAAAATTTTTATTAAAACTTTTTATTTGCAAAACATATGTATGGGTAATTCTTCAACATTAACCCTTACAAAACTTTCTGTTACAAATTATCCCCCCTACTCCCCACCCCTTCCCTAGATGGCAGGAAATCTACTACATGTTAATTATGTTAAAATACTTGACAAATCGAATGTATGTATACATATTTCCACACTTATCTTGTTGTGCAAGAAAAATCGTATCGGGGAGACTTCCGGGGGTGGAACCAAGATGGTGGAGATCAGACAGGAGTCTCTGTAACCTCCTCTAACCTTCCCTCAAACCAACAACATATGAAGCCTCTAGACTGATTTTGAAGGAAAAAAATCCACAATATCTGGAGGACAACACATTTCTAGAAGAAGATACTCTGGAAGAACTTCAAAACAGGTCTGTCTTAATTGGGCAGGGGGGTTGTCTGCTGAACCCAGACTGCAGCACAGGGAGACCAGGGCAGGGAGCTGGACCAGGGCAGGGAGATGGAGCAGGGAGCTGGAACAGGAGTCGAAATAGGAGTGGGAGCGTTGTGCTTTTCACACACCTGGGAGTCTTCTGTGGCCCTCTTGGGCCAATCTGTCCTGATTGTGGGCAGGTGGTTTGGAGGGTCTGCCTTTTGTGGGGGGTAGATTGTGAACCACTGAACCCCTGATGAGCATCTGACCTAGCAGCCATTAAACAGCACCCTAGGGTGATCAATCAATCAGCAAGACTGATCAGCACCAGAAAGAATTCAATCAGCAGAACTGCCCAGTACCCGAAATAATTCAATCAGCAGAACTGCCCCAGGGTGAACTAAAGCAGAACTGCCCAGCACCTGACAAAATTCAATCAGCAGATCTGCCCAGTACCTGAAATAACTCAATCAGCAGAACTACCCCAGGGCAAATTAAAGCAGCTGCCCCAACTTTGCCTTAAACAGACCTCACACCTTTAAAAAAAAATGAATAAAAAAAACAAAAAGAGCTCTCACCATAGACAACTTTTATGGAGAGAGGGAAGAACAGACCTCAAATCCTGAGGCCCCTAAAGGTAAAGCAACTCCAGAAAAAGCCCCAAAGAGAGACACAAACTGGACTCCATGTCACAAGGCTTTCTTTGAAGATTGCATAAAAAATCTTAAAAGAGAGTTAGAAGAAACATGGGGAAACCAAATGAGATCACTGCAAAATAAAATAGAAAAAATGGGAAAAAAATGGAAAAAGAATGCAATGAACAAAAAAATGTAATTGGTCAATTGCAAAAGGAACTAAAAACAGTAACTGAAGAAAATAAGACATTAAAAATTAAAATCGAACAATTGGAAATGAATGACTCATCAAGACTTCAAGAATCAGTCAAACAAAAACAAAAAAATGAAAAGATAGCGAAAAACATGAAATATCTCCTAGGAAAAACAAGTGACCTGGAAAATAGATCTAGGAGAGACAATCTAAGAATTATAGGGCTTCCTGAAAGCCCTATGATGAAAAAAAGAACCTAGACACTATCTTCCAGGAAATCATAAAAGAAAACTGCCCTGATATTTTAGACCCAGAAGGCAAAATACTTATTGAAACAATCCACTGATCACCTCCTGAAAGAAACCCAAAAATTAAGTCCCCCAGAAATATCATGGCTAAATTCCAGAACTATCATACCAAGGAAAAGATATTATGAGAAGCCAGAAAGAAACAATTTAAATATCGGGGAGCCACAATTAGGATCACACAGGACCTAGCAGCTTCTACTTTGAAGGATCAAAGGGCCTGGAATCAGATATTCCAAAGGGCAAAGGAACTTGGATTACAGTCAAGAATAAATTACCCAGCTAGAATGAGCATTATCTTCCAGTGAAGAAGATGGTCATTCAATGATATAGAAGAATTTCACCTATTTCTCCTGAAAAGACCAGAACTGAACAAAAAATTTGATCTACAAACACAGAACACAAGAGAAATATAAAAAGGTAACAAGAAAAAAAAACTGTTGAGAACTATATTTATGTTATAGATACTTATAGAATGAGGGTTGATTTTATGATTTTATTATTACATTGTGATTATGATATGATTACTGTGATTTTATGATTATTGTGATATGATTACTGTGATTTTATGATTATTATGATATGATAAACTGAAAAAGAAATTAGAGGTAGAAAAGGGATAACACTGGAAGAAGAAGAAAAGGAGGTAAAATAAGGGAAATTACATCACATGTAGAGGCAAAGAAAACCTATAATGATTGAGGGGAAAAAAGGGAGGGGAATGAGAATTTGGTTAATCTCCATCTCATCAGATTTGGCTCAGAAGAAATAGTAGACTTACTTATAAGAAAACAGGAGGGAAAGGGGGAAAAAAGGGGTGGGTGGGGCTCTAAAGGGGAAGGATTGTTTGAGGGAAGTGGTTATCAAAAGCAAAATAGTAGGGAGGAGGGAAAGGGGATAAGAAAGAGAAAAGCATAAGCTAGGGTAAATAAGATGGCAGGAAATACAGAATTAGTGATTTTAACTGTGAATGTGAATGGAATGAACTCTCCCTTAAAGCAGAAGCAGATAGCAGAGTGGATTAAAAACCAGAATCCAACAATATGTTGTATACAAGAAACACATCTAAAACATAGAGATACATACAGGGTGAAGGTAAAAGGTTGGAGCAGAATCTATTATGCTTCAGGTGAACAAAAAAAAAGCAGGGGTAGCAATCCTGATCTCAGACCAAGTAAAAGCAAAGATAGACTTAATTAAAAGAGACAAAGAAGGAAATTATATCTTCCTAAAGGGTACCATAGATAATGAAGCAATATCAATACTAAACATATATGCACCAAGTGGTATAGCATGGAAATTCCTAGAGGAAAAGTTCAGAGAGATGCAAGAAGAAATAGACAGCAAAACTATAATAGTGGGGGATCTCAACCTCCCTCTCTCAGAACTTGATAAATCAAACCACAAAATAAATAAGAAAGAAGTTAAGGAGGTAAACAAAATGTTAGAAAAGTTAGGTATGATAGATCTTTGGAGGAAATTAAATGGAGACAGAAAGGAGTTAACTTTTTTTTCAGCAGTCCATGGAATTTATACAAAAATTGACCATGTGTTAGGACACAAAAACCTCAAAATCAAATGCAGGAAGGCAGAAATAATAAATGTATTTTTTTCAGATCATGACAGAATAAAAATCACATGCAATATAAGGCCAGGAGAAAATAGACCAAAAAGCAATTGGAAACTGAATAATTTTATCCTAAAGAATGAATGGGTGAAACAGCAAATTACAGACACAATTACTAATTTCATCCAAGAGAATGACAATGAGACAACATACCAAAATTTGTGGGATACAGCCAAAGTGGTAATAAGGGGAAATTTTATTTATCTAGATGCTTATTTGAATAAAATAGAGAAAGAGAAAATCAATGAATTGAGCTTGCAACTAAAAAAGCTAGAGAAAGAACAAATTAAAAACCCCCAATCAAATACCAAACTTGAAATCCTAAAAATAAAAGGAGAGATTAATAAAATTGAAAGTAAAAAAACTATTGAATTAATAAATAAAACTAAAAGTTGGTTTTATGAAAAAACCAACAAAATAGATAAACTTCTAGTTAATTTAATTAGAAAAAGGATAGAGGAAAATCAAATTGTTAGTCTCAAAAATGAAAAGGGAGAACTTTCCACCAGTGAAGAGGAAATTAGAGCAATAATCAGGAGTTACTTTGCCCAACTTTATGCCAATAAATTTGATAACCTAAGTGAAATGGAGGAATATCTACAAAAATATAGATTGCCCAGATTAACAGAAGAGGAAATAAATTACTTGAATAGTTCCATTTTAGAAATAGAACAAGTCATTAATCAACTCCCTAAGAAAAAATCCCCAGGACCAGATGGATTTACATATGAATTCTACCAAACATTTAAAGAACAATTAACTCCAATATTATATAAACTATTCAAAAAAATAGGGAATGACGGACTCCTACCAAACTCCTTTTATGATACAGACATGGTACTGATACCTAAACCAGGTAAAACAAAAACAGAGAAAGAAAATTATAGACCAATCTCCCTAATGAATATCGATGCAAAAATCTTAAATAAAATATTAGCAAAGAGATTACAGAAAATCATTCCCAGGATAATACCCCATGACCAAGTAGGATTTATACCAGGAATGCAGGGATGGTTCAATATTAGGAAAACTATTAACATAATTGACTATATTAATAACAAAATTAACAAAAAACATATGATAATCTCAATAGATGCAGAAAAAGCATTTGATAAAATCCAACATCCATTCCTATTAAAAACATTAGAGAGTATAGGAATTAATGGACTTTTCCTTAAAATAGTCAGTAGCATCTATTTAAAACCATCAGCTAGCATCATATGTAATGGTGATAAACTGGAACCATTCCCAATAAGATCAGGGGTGAAACAAGGTTGCCCACTATCACCATTACTATTCAATATTGTATTAGAAATGCTAGCCTTGGCAATAAGACAAGAAAAAGAGATTAAAGGAATTAGTGTAGGTCATGAGGAAACCAAATTATCACTCTTTGCAGATGATATGATGGTCTACTTAGAGAACCCTAGAGAATCAATTAAAAAACTATTAGAATTAATCCAAAACTTTAGCAAAGTTGCAGGATACAGAATAAATCCACATAAATCATCAGCATTTTTATACATCACCAACAAAATGCAACAGCAAGAGATACAAAGAGAAATTCCATTCAAAATAACTATCGATAGTATAAAATATTTGGGAATATATCTGCCAAGGGAAAGTCAGGATCTATATGAGCAAAACTACAAAACACTCTCCACACAAATAAAGTCAGATCTAAACAATTGGAAAAACATCAAGTGCTCTTGGATAGGTCGAGCGAATATAATAAAGATGGCAATACTACTTAGACTAATCTATTTATTTAGTGCTATACCAATCAAACTCCCAAGAAATTATTTAACTGACCTAGAAAAAAATAACAACAAAATTCATCTGGAAAAACAAAAGGTGAAGAATTTCAAGGGAATTAATGAAAAAAATGCAAATGAGGGTGGCCTAGCTGCACCAGATCTGAAACTATATTATAAAGCAGTGGTCACCAAAACCATTTGGTACTGGATAAGAAATAGAGTAGTGGATCAGTGGAATAGGTTAGGTTCACAGGACAAAATACTCAATGACAATAGTAATCTAGTGTTTGATAAACCCAAAGACCCCAGTTTTGGGGATAAAAACTCACTATTTGACAAAAATTCCTGGGATAATTGGAAACTAGTATGGAAGAAATTAGGCATTGACCCACCCCTAACACCATATACGAAGATAAGGTCAAAATGGATTCATGATCTAGGCATAAAGAATGATATTATAAACAAATTAGAACAATGTAGGATGGTTTACCTCTCAGACCTGTGGAGGGGGAAGGAATTTGTGACCAAAGAAGAACTAGAGGTCATCATTAATCACAAAATGGATAAGTTCGACTATATCAAGTTAAAAAGTTTTTGTACAAACAAAATGAATGCAGACAAGATTAGAAGGGTAGCATTAAACTGGGAAAATATTTTTACATCCAAAGGTTCTGATAAAGGCCTCATTTCTAAAATATATAGAGAATTGACTCAAATATATAAGAATTCAAGCCATTCTCCAATTGATAAATGGTCAAAAGATATGAACAGACAATTTTCAGACGAAGAAATTGAAACTATTTCTGGTCACATGAAAAGGTGCTCCAAGTCACTATTGATCAGAGAAATACAAATTAAGACAACTCTGAGATACCACTACACACCTGTCAAATTGGCTAAAATGACAGGAAAAGATAATGATGAATGTTGGAGGGGATGTGGGAAAACTGGGACACTGATACATTGTTGGTGGAACTGTGAACGGATCCAACCATTCTGGAGAGCAATTTGGAGCTATGCTCAAAAAGTTATCAAACTGTGCATACCATTTGACCCAGCAATGTTTCTACTGGGCCTATATCCCAAAGAGATTTTAAAGGAGGGAAAGGGACCCACATGTGCAAAAATGTTTGTGGCAGCCCTTTTTGTAGTGGCAAGAAACTGGAAATTGAAAAGATGCCCATCAATTGGAGAGTGGCTGAATAAATTATGGTATATGAATGTCATGGAATATTTTTGTTCTGTAAGAAACGACCAACAGGAGGATTTCAGAGAGGCCTGGAGAGACTTGCATGAACTGATACTGAGTGAAATCAGCAGAACCAGGAGAACATTATACACAGCAATAAGACTATATGATGATCAATTCTGATGGACATGGTTCTCTTCAACAATGATGTGATTCAAACCAGTTCCTATTGTTTAGCGATGAAGACAGTCATATACATCCAGAGAGAGGCCTGTGGGAACTGAGTACGGACTACAACACAGCATTTTTTCACTTTCTGTGAATATTTCCATGCATTTTGTTTTCCTTCTTAGGTTGTTTTTTTTTTTTTCCTCTCTTTCTAGATCTGATGTTTCTTGTGCAGTAAGATAACTGTATAGATATGTATACATGTATTGGATTTGTCATATAATTTATCATATTTAGCATGTATTGGATTACCTGTCATCTAGGGGTGGGGGATGGGGGGAAGGAGGGGAAAAGCTTGGGAAAAAAGTTTTTGCAAAGGTCAATGTAGAAAAATCACTCATATGTTTTGTAAATGAAAAGCTTTTAATAAAAAAAAAAGAAAAATTTTATCTACAAGAAAAAATATTTGAGAAAGGAAACACAATGCAAGCAAACATAAATAGAGAGCATGAAAATGTTATGTTGTGGTCCTCATTTCATATCCCTCTCTCTGGGCTTATACGGCTTTCTTCATCACTGAACAACTGCAACTGGTTTGAAACATTTCATTGTCCATAACATTTAATAACATTTTAACAGAAAGAAAAACAAATTAAGAAAAACCTGATCAATACAGTCAACAACTCTGAAAACTTATAGTTTTTTCTACATACATGCACTTCCTTCCTTCCTCTATAAAGGAGTGAGGGAAAGGTGTCTTCTCAAATCTCTTCTTTGGAGTCATGTTTATTCCTTGTAATTCTGCAACATTCACTTTCATTTGTTTTGGAGGGATAGCTCTTTCCATTCAAATTAAGAATTTGTGTTTGGATAGAGCACCAGCCCTGAAGTCAGGAGTGCCCTAGTTCAAATCTGGTCTCAGACACTTAACACTTCCTAGCTGTGTGACCCTGGGCAAGTCACTTAGCCCCAATTGCCTCAGCAAAAAAAAAAAAAAAAAGAATTTGTGTCATTGTGTGTATATATTGTTTTCCTGGCTCTACTCATTTTACTTTGCATCAGTTCATTAGACTTTTCATTCCTCTTTGTATTCCTCACATTCATCCTGGCCTATTTGCTTTATCTTGTACAAGACTCATCTTTTTTTTCTCCATGCCTTTGTACAAACTGTTCCTCCATGCTTGGAATATTCTTTACCACTACCTCTTAGAGTCCCTACCTTTCTTTCAGACTTAACTGAAGTACCAACTCTTTATAAATACCTTTCCTGATACCCCCAGTTATTAGTGACCCTCTTTCCATCATTGTGGATTGATTTGGTATGTATCCTCTGTATATTTTGTATCCCACAGAATTTAAGATAAAAAAGTCTTACTTTTGCTTGGAGTGAAGCATTTAATCAGTAATTGTTTGAATTCTAGTCCCTGAACACTTTGAAGTCTCAGTGAAAAGTGTAATAGTAATGAATCTAAGCATCCACATTGAAAGAACAAAATGGATGAAAAATGAATATCATACACATTGTGATATGTATCTAGTTATATAATTCAACATTTATTTGTTGAACAAAGTGCAAAGATGGATACCGACTAGGGTCTGGAATTCAGTAGGAGGATGGCAGGATCATTTTGAGGAATTGGAAGTTTTCAGTGACTGTAAAGTGAAGTTGCAAAATCCATCATCTCATAGTTAAATTATATGTCTGAGGGCAGCTAGGTGGTGCAGTGGATAGAGCACCAGCCCTGAAGTCAGGAGGAACTGAGTTCAAATCTGGTCTCAGACACTTAACATTCTCTAGCTGTGTGACCCTGGGCAAGTCACTTAACCCCAATTGCTTCAGCAAAAAGCAAAAAAAAAAAAAAAATTATATTTCTGGACATTATAAAACACAATAGTCTTAGAAGAATTAAGATCATAAATAACCCAGAGGACAATGGAAAGATGTATGTTGGGTATACACAGTAGGTGGTACACTGAAGATGTGACTTGGTCCCCTTGAGAAGTGGTATAAAAGACAATACAGACAGTGTGATCAGAAGAGAGAGTAAGAAAAGAGAGAGACAACAGATTGGCAGCATGGGAGGGATATTGAATCCTTCAAATAAAAATAGAGCAAGCCTTTTAACATAAGAATCAAACAGGCTAAGAAAACACGCCAAGGTAATGGCCCATCATCTGGCCAAAGTCAAAGACCACTTTTCTTCTTATCCTATGGCAATCCATGGCAATAACTACACATTGCAACACCAACCTCAAGCACAAATGTGGTGGATATGCTAGCACTTATTTAAATGGACGTACTCTTTCACTATCATGAGCAATAGGGGTGAAAATAGAAATCAGACTGGTAATAATACAAAGATCTTACTCTTCAGGGAGAGCATTTGTGAAGAAAAAATTACTAAAACATGATTTTGTCTGTAAAAATAACATTAAAGAAGTTGCTTGAACCTTTCCCTCTGACTTGCCAATCAGCTCTCTTCTATGTGTTGCCTCCCTCATTAAAATGAGGGTGATTTAAGAGCAGGGAGGGATTGCCTCTGCTTTTCTTTGTGACTCTCTGACACTGTGTTCTTTTTCTTTTCTATTTTTTTAAGGCCTAAAGCCAACAGCTCCCTATATGATTTCTTTTCTTTTCTTTTTTTTTATTAAAGCTTTTTATTAGCAAAACATATGCATGGGTCATTTTTCAACATTGACCCTTGCAGAGCTTTCTGTTACAAATTTTTCCCTCTTCCCCCCCCCAAGATGGCAGGTAGTCTTAATACATGTTAAATATGTTAAAATATATGACAAATCCAATATACATATACATATTTATACAGTTATCTTGCCGCACACACAAAAAAATCACATCTAGAAAGAAAAAAAAAAAACCTGAGAAGGAAAACAAAATGCAAGCAAACATCAACAGAAAGCGTGAAAATGCTATGTTGTTGTCCAGACTCAGATCTCACAGGCCTCTCCCTGGGTGTATATGACATCATTTTAGCCAATCTGACAGGTGTATAGTGATATTTCAGAGTTGTCTTTAATTTGCATTTCTCTGATCAATAGGGATTTGGAGCACCTTTTTATATAACTACAAACCTTCATTCATTTCCAATTATTTAGCTTATAACATAGAGAAATTTAAAACTTTAGCAGGTTTGGGTTTTGTTTGTTTTGCAGATGATTTGTGAGATTTAATATTTAAACATATACCTATAACAACTAATATATCACTCAACAAGCATTTATTAAGCACTTATACTTTATGGATAGAGCATTGGACTTTAAGAAAACCTAATTTCAAATACCATCAATTTAGTCAAGAGTAAGCATTTATTAAACACCTACCATGTGCTAGGCAGTGGGTATACAAATACAAACAAATAAAATTCCTCTCCTCAAGGAAATTACAACCTTTTTTCTATTTTTACTTTCAATTTCAAGTTTTCTCCCTCCCTCTACTTCTCCCACCCATTGAGAAGGAAAGAAATATGATAAACATGATACATATAAAGTCATGAAAAATACATTTCCTCATTGGCCATGTCCCACCTGCTCCCCAAAGCAAGGAAAATAAAGAAAGGAAATAAAAATATGCTTCAACATATACTTTGAGACCATCCTTTGGAATTTTGGTATATCACTATATTGATCAGAATTCCTGAGTCTTTCACAAGTGATTATCTTTACAGTATTGCTATTACCATGTAGATTATTCTGGTTCTGCTCCCTTTACTTTGCCTCAGTTCAGTTCCCAGGTTTTTCTGAAATCATTCCATTTGTCCTTTCTTATAGCACAATTATGACTTATCACATTCATTGGGCATCCCTTCAATTTCCAGTTTTTTGTCTATGACAAAAAACAGATGCTTATATTTTTGTATTGAGACATTTTCTTTTTTCTTTGATCTTTTTGATCAAGTATCCATATTGCTTAGTCAAAGGACATACACAATTTTATAGCTTTATGAATATAGTTCTAAAATTTGTTCTCCAGAATGTTTGGTCCACTTTATAGCTTCAAGGAATTCACTAAAGGGAGAAGACAAAACATGAAAAAAATCTGAAAAGAAGAAGGGCTGGGAGGAGGGCATCTAGTGAGGAGAGAAGGTGGTAAAAAAGCCAAAGAAATCCAAAAGAAGTGCTGCAGGAAGAAATGAGAAATCAGTTGTTTTCCTCCTTAAATGAAACTTGTAATGAAAGGGCCAGAGAGCACTGATGAAGTGTCAGTACCAAGGCTGATTGGGATCTTGCAAAATATTTTCCAGTGATGAGTTTATTGGGGGCATGATGGAGAAGCCATGAGGTCCCTTATTATCTTATGATCTTTATAACTCATGTAAGCTTATCCTCAAATCACCAACAGATACAATGCCCTCTCTTTTCCCTCTAGGAAATCTTTAGCTTCTTAAGCTGTTTCTCCTTAATTTTTAAGTCAGAACTAAAAGTGTTGGTTGCTAAAACTTAATGTCTTTATCTGACTTCAACTTTCAGAGTTTGCTTCTTCTATCCATTTAATAAGGGTTTACTCATGTAATGTCCTATCTGCATTCACTCAGTGGCTCCCTCACACTGGCAGGTAGTGTTCCCTGCTAGCCTGTCCACCTGTATACTCAGTCCTTAGGAAGAGTGGATTCAAATTTGTGTCACAAAAAAATACTGAAACATGCATGCAGAAAAGGTAGTTGGGCAGGGTAGGGGGTGGAGTAGGAGCACCCCCTAATTTCTCATCTAGGGAATCTTTTTCTTTCTTCAAGGAAAGACTTTCTTCAAGGAATCCCCACCAAATTCACACTGGGGAAGTGGTCCATTATTCAGTTAATAGTCAAGACAAATTCTCACTTTATCCATGCCCAAAAGTGTATGTCTGATTCTACACCTTGAATTTATCACCTATCAGAATTGGTGGGGAGCAGAGTTCAGCATCAGGTCTCTGGAATCATACCTGGTTGTTGCATTGATCAAAGTCTGTCACAGTTTTGTCTTTGCAGCGCTGTTGCTATCATTCTTCTGTTTCCTTTTATTTCACTCAGCATTGGTTCATACAAATCATAGGTCATAATTTGTTCAGTCATTCCCCAATTAGCAACACCCTCTAGTTTCCAGCTCTTTGCACAAAAACAGCTGCTATATATTTTTTCCTACTTGAATTTTTTTAAATAAACTTTATTGATATCTTTTGTTTTTCACTTTACCAAGAGGTGGAGGTAAGGAAGGAGAGTATTTCAGGCATGATGAATAACCAGTTTGAAAGCATGGAGATTGGTGGGAGACAGAATGTGATGTATGGGGAGCAGTGTGAAGGTCAGTTATGCTGGAAACAGTGCCTGAAGGGAAATGTGCAATCATCCTGGAAAGATAGGTCAGAGCCAAAGTATGAAGATTTTTAAGTGCCCAAATTTTCTGCTTATTGACCAGGAGCATGTTCATTAGTCAGTCAGACTTGTACATTAGCAATATCAATTTGGCAATTGGGCTGCAAGGGAGAGAGACTGTATTCAGGCACCCAATTAGGAGTCTGGTGTAGTAATTTAGGCATGAGATCATAAGGCTGTGGACCAGAGTGATTTTGCTGGAAGTGAAATGAGAACAGAGAGATGGAGGTAAGAATTGACAAGACTTAGCAATTGATTGGTTGAATGGTAGAAGGTCAGAGAGGATGGGAAGGATGAGTGAGGATGAACCTTGGTGACTGGAAGAATGGTGGAAGGCTGCACAGAAAGAGAGAAAGCAAAGCAAAAGCCCAATCTTCTTCCTCCCTCACCCCTACCCCAGCTATTAGCTTGATTTTCCCAGCCAACTATTACCCTATGTCCTCCCTGGAAGTTCCCAGTGCCACAGAATAACACAATTATCCTTTTGTGGATGAAGGGTAAGCAAACCAGCTTAGGCAGGAGATTCAGTGTTTTTAGAATTTGAACATCTACACTTCTTTACCCTTAGAGCTTCATGTATTTATTAGTTTTTTTTTGAAAAAAAGATACATTACCAAAGAACAATTGTTTTAAGCAAACAATAGAAATCTCACAAATGCAGCATTATTATAAAATAAAGATTTATTGACCTTAGCTAGGTCCTCACTCAGATGCTCTTGAATATCTTATACATTGATACATGGCATGGAGATAAGAAATGTAGTAAAGAGAAATGTAGTAAAGAGATAATCAGGAGAAACTTGAATTGGTTTGTCACATTCTGCTTTCTCTGTAAATTGACCATTAATAATCCCTGCCTCACAGAGTTATCTGGAAGATCAAGTGAAATGATGTGTTTAGTCTGTTAAACAATGTTATATGAATGTATTTGCTCTTAACTATTGACCCAGGGCAAGGAAATCTAGAATTCAGTGGAAATCCAGAATTCAGAGATGTGAAGGTAGAATTAACAAGATTTGGCTATTGATTGGCCTTATGAAGTAGATGAAGGAAAGGATGAGCTAGAGTGAAAAGTTGAGAAGGACTTCTAGGCTGTGAATCTTGGTGACTGGAAAAATGGTGGTATGCTGCATAGAAAAAAGGAAAGCAAAGCAAAAACCCAATTTTCTTCTTTCCTCATTCCTACTCCAATTATTAGTTTGCTTTTCCTAACCAACTAAATATAGCCCTGTGTTTTCACTGGGATTTCCAGTGTAAAGAGTCCTATAGAATAACACCATTACTCTTGTCCTGGATGAAGGGTAAGCAAACCAGTTTAAGTAAGATTCATTGTTTTTAGAATTTGACATCTGCATTTCTTCACCTTTAGGACTTAATTTATTTATTGCTTTCTGAACAAAAGGCATAATCTACCTGATAAATAATTTTTTTAAAGCAAACAAAAAACCCATCTCATAGATGCAACATTATTGTAAAATAATATACTGTTGACCTTAGTTAGATATCCTTGAATACCTTATACATTGATATATGACATGGAAAGAGAGATACTGTAGAAAGAACTTTATATAATCAGCAGAAAGTTGGATTGATAAATTGCATTGTGCTTTCTTTGCAAATTAGTGATAAAATAATACCTACCTCAGAAAGTTATTTGGAGGATCAAATGATGTGTAAAGAATGTTATGTGAATTTATTTGCTCTTATTAATCCAGGCCAAGGAAATCCTGAATCCTTCATATCTTTATAAATGTTGATGTGTATCTGATAAATGTGTCATATTCAAAAGCACTAGTTGTCAAACTAGCTAATAATCTCCCATCTAAGCAGTAGAGGATACAGGATGGAGTAAGAAAAAATTTGCAGTTTTGAAAGTATTTGAAGTTATTATTATTTACAAGATTGTTGTTAATTGCCATTTTCCCATTAATTTTCATGCCTTCCCATAACCTCAAAACAGGTTTTTTTGAATCTATTTCTGTTGAGACAACTGACTTGAAATAAGTTTGTTTTTCAAGTGCCAAGAAGTCAAAGTTTTAGTGAGTTTGTTTTGGACTAGAGCTGTTATTTGTAAACCATTTTAGCTCCAGTTTCTTCTCTTCCCATTGCCAATCTTTTCAGCACTCTGCTCTAAAACATTTCGAGTTTGAGAGACAAAATCTGCTTTTATCTCTGGCTTGATTAGAAGTAGAGGATGAAAGACAAAAACTATTTTTCCATTCTTCTGATATTTGTGATTGAACAAAAGGAAACTCCACTCAAAAAATTGCTCTTCTCTTGGTAGGGAGGGAAAAGGGAAAAGATACACAAAGAAACAGAAATAGAGGCAGCATACCTTCTTTCTCTCAGTTCCTATTCTTCCTGTGATATCTTCTACTCCCTCACTGCTCCAATAGTGTTTTTATAAAATTAAAGGGGAAATGACTGGATCTTAGAAGGGTATGTCACATTTCATTCTTCTGAACACAATTTTCTCTGAGGCAGCTAGCTAGGTCATGTACAGAACACTGGACATCAAGTCAGGAAGTCCTGCGTTTCAGTCCTGGCTTAGACACTCTCTATATGACTCTCAGCTAATCATTTCAATTTTGTTTGCCTCAGTTTCCTTGTCATTTGTAAAATGGGTATTATAATAGCACCTACCTCCCAGAGTGGTTGTGAGTATAATATTTGTAAATTGCTTTGTAAACTTTGAAGTCAGATAAATTTTTCTCCTTTCATCTTTTCATCTCCTTGACTGGCAAATGTGATTTTTATATCTTTGTTTATTAAATTTTGTCATTGCAGACAACGACAGATCTTCCTATAGAAGTTAAAGATATTTTATCAGAATTTTTATTAAAGATGTAGGGAAACTCCACTTTTGGATACCAGTTTATACTTTCTGGGAACTCCCTCTTAGTTACTGAAAATTAAAAGTAAAATTCTGGGGATTTTCTCTAGAAAATACACTTAATGGTTTGTTTAAAACTTTCTTCCCCATCATCAGAAGAGTTTTAATGTTTGTGCCTTGTGTCTTTTATTTGGTAGGGGGAGGTAGTTTCTTTAATACCATTATACCTCACAATCTTGCTCTAAAGATCATGAAAATATTTTTAAAATTTGATAACTATTAAGCTTTATAATACCCTTGAAAAATGATTTTAACTCTAAAGCTACATTATACAGATTTAGAGTTAAAATAAAATCTTGTTAGCAAAATCTTGTTATATGAGCATAGGACTAAGGGAAAAAGAATAACTCATATTGACCAACAAGAGAATAGTGCATGCATGAATGTAAAAGCATATATAAAGTACTTAGTATGTGTGCTTGTAGGTTTTGAAGTATCAGTTTAAACTAAGTATTAAATTTTTGCAAGGAGACCCCCTCCAGCCTATTGCCTACAAATGGGCTCTCCTCACTCAGAGTCCTGGGAGAAGTTCCTTTTATAAATACCCTACCTTCCAACACTATAAGGATTAATTCAGGCAGATCTATGCCACAGTCCCATTAGAAAACTTCTTATTCGGTTCCTTTAGGTGTATCTTTCCTTTCTCTTTACTTGCTAATTTTGACCATTTTCAAGGGCTCTATTTTCTTTAGCTTAAGTCTAACCCTTTCCAATATTTTCCTTCCCCTTTCCAGACTGTCCCTTTTGTCTTCAGCATTTGTTCGGTACCTTCTCATTTTACACCTTCAGTTTCTCTTGTCTTAGTAACCATCTCTGGTGATTTTGCTAGCAAAGTCTTCTGTTGGGGGACTGGGGTATTCATTTGTTTATTTTTGAATGCCAGGAGGGAAAAGAATGGAGGAATTAGGGAAAGATATCAACAGGTAAACAATTAGGGAAGTGGGATTAGGTAGTCAGTTGGATACACATTAACTTAGTGTGTTTTGAGGTGGCCAGCTGATTGTCTTTCCTAAAAACTAAGACAAAAATCGCCTTCTTTGTTTTGAGGAAGTGAATAGATTGGAGTTGCAAATAGTGGTAATATCACTTTCCTTAGGAAGAAGTTACTTTAGGACTGGCTGATTAGATATTTCAGAATAAAGGATTCTTATATATACAATCCTTAGGGTCTTACTGACCTTTCATCTGAGTTTGACCAAATATCGAGTGCAGTGGGAAAACACAAATAAGTTGTGAGGAATAGAATGGAATGAAGAACGGCCTTCTAAGTCAAAATTGCCTCCCTATTCATCTGACTTGGGGGGAGGAATGGCGTGAGTTTTAGAGTCAGAATATTGAAACTTTGCTATGGAACCCAATGACATGTGATATTGTTCTAGCTAAGGATTCATTTGGCAATACCAGTTGTATCACTAGACAGTATATAACCCCGAGACTAATAGACAACAGTCCACCTCCCAACAGGCTCTGTCCCTAATTTTGGAAGATCATGCCCCAGAACCTTTGCCTGGGGTATTTCCATTCTGCTTTCTCCTTAAGATTTACCATGGTTTTCTTTATCCACTCTCTTTAACCACTAGATGGTGTTGTATTTCGAAAGAGTGTGTGAATATTCTTACAAGTTATAAGTAGTACAGACAGAATCAAACCATGGTGATGTCAAAGCATTTTGAGTGACTTTCTTCTGTGAATTAACTATGCAATCATCAAACACATATTGAATAACTTTTATGGGTAAGACAGTTCTAGTTGCTGCAAGTGGTTGTAAAAATCAGAGATATAAAGGGCTTAATCCCTGCCATCAAGAGCACAATCAGTAGATGAGTTAGAACATATTCTTGAAAGAAAGAGAACAAGGAGGAGAGGTTGAGCATGGTAGAGATAATTCCCTGTAGGTTGGTCAGGAGGGGAAAGTGTGGTGAAGTACACAGGAGAAATACCATAAACAGTTCAGTGGAGATTACAGGAAGAAGTGGAAAGATTGGAAAAGGAGTTTTAGGCCAGATAGTATAAAACCTCATTTAAAGAATTTGGGTTTCAATGGCAGCTAACATGGTGCAGCTAATAGGGCCTTTAAGTCTGGAGGGCCAAAGTTTAAATCTGACTTCAAACTTAACACTTACTGTGTGACTCTGGACAAGTCACTTACCCCCAATTTCCTTGCAAAAAAGAAAAATTCATTCAGTACTATTGTCTCTCCAGAAAGAGGAAAAATTAGATGATCCGGAACACTTAGGAAAGGAAGACTCCAGAGTCCCAGACTGTTGGAGGAGGGCAGCAATTCAGACAAGTTAGATTGCATTTTTTACCCTCACTTCCAATTCAAATGGTCATGTAGCTGCCAAACAAAAAGTATCCAATAGGCTTAGTATGTGTAATCATAATAATGCTAATGACAGTTCACTTTTATATAGGCTTTGCAATTTAAAATTTCTTAATAACAATTTAAAGATCCCTTCCTTTTTTAATTAAATTTTTTTTTTAATTTTTTCCCCCATTCAACATTTTCCCTCCTGCCTTCTTCCACTGAGAAGGAAAGGCCTTTGTTCCAAATCTGTATTGCAAAGCAAATTCCTCCATGGGCCACCACTCCTCGCCCCCCAAAAAATGTCCATTTGCACTCTGAATCCATCAACACTTCATCTGGTGATAGGTAGAATATTTCATCATTAGTCCTCTTGAATAATGGTTGGTCAGTTTTAAAGTTTTTCAAAGGTAACAGTAATGTGATTGAAGAAGTTTTTCTGCCAGTCTATTCATTTTACTCTGCATCAAGTTCATAGAAGTCTTCTTTTAACACAAAAATCTTCTGTCATATTCATATACTCATAATTTGTTCTGCCATTCCCCAATTAAAGGATGCCCAAGATCCTTTCCTTTTTAAATTCACTTTACAACTGACAAGTATATATTTTCAATTTTATTAAATTTTAATGAATTAATTTTTCAATTAAAAAAATATATTTTCTATCCTTCCCACTCCATCACTGGGAATAAAAAGCAACTTTGTAACAAATAAGTATAGTCAAGCAAAATAAATTATCCATGTCCAAAAGATATATCTCATTCTGCATCATAACTTTAACACCTCCGTCAGGACTGGAATCATAACTTGTCATTGCATTGGGCAGTCCGTCACAGTTGTTTCTTTGCAATACTGTTGCTATTATTCTCAGTTCTTTCTACTTCACTCAGCATTGGTTCATCATAGGCCATAATTAGTTTAATCATTGCTCAATTAATGACGTCCTTTTACTATCTAGTTATTTGCTGTTACAAATATAGATGTTCTATGTTTTTAACTAATCCTTTAAAAAAATAAAATTTGTTGATTTCTTTTGTTTTTGCTTTGCCTGGATTTCCCCTTGTATCCTTTCCTCTCCCCTCCCTCCATATAACAAAGAATATTTTTAAGTGGATTATTCTTCAAAGGTCCTTTCCAACTCTAAATATATGATCCTAGAAATCCTATGAAGTAAATATTCCAAATATCCTCGTTTTACACATGGGCAAACTGAAATGAGCTCACAAGGGTTACTACTTGCATTAATCACAAAGATATATTAGCCTGACAGGAATTTGAAGCAAGGCCTTCTGACTTTCACTTCAGTATCAATATTCACACTAAAAATGGCCTTACTTGCCTTCCTCAGCAAGGTGATTTTGTATGAACAGCAGTCTATAGAATGGGCACTAGAGCCAAAATCTGCCCGCCCTCACGACTTTTCTGAGAAGCTGAATGTCTATGAAACAGAGAAGCTGCTGCCTTTTGAGAGGGGGGGTGGGGTGGGGATAAAAGAGGGCGGGGATGGGAAGGATGTGGCTTAAAGTGGGGAGGGAATTATTGCTTTGGTAGGTGGGGGCTAGGAGGGTGGTGTCTGAGGTCACTGAATTCCGAGAGGTCACAAGATTGTCCTGGGATGGGAAGGACTGGCCCCACCCCTTGCCAAAATTATAAATAGTTGGCTGGAGAAGGGCCCCCCCCAATCCCTGATGCTCTTCTAGTGAAGTGAAGGTGGAGGACGGAACTTTGCCCTCTGGGGCTGAAGACGGCTTGCTAGTGCCTTGGACACGGCCTCTCTGGCTTTTCAGGAGGGGAGGCTTCTGACTCCGGCTCCCCAGCTTCGTTCCTAGGGATTTGTAAAGAATTCGGCCGGAGCCATGACATCGGCCAAGGTAAGGATCGTGCTATTCCGCTATTCCTGTGTATGCTTTCCTCTTCCATGAGGATGAAGTCGGAGTGTGTTTGGAAGGAGAAGGCAGAGGCGGGGGAGGAAGAGAGAATGATGCTTTCAGGCATCATTCGTGCCGTGCCATTTAAAGGGCCCTTAAAAAAAAGCCCCCCTCTCCTGCTCTGGTAGGTCTCCACGCTCCCCTCGGGATGGCGGCTTGGAGGGATTTCAGCCCCTCCAACCTGTTTTCTTGCAGGGAGCGAGCTCCGCTAGACTGGCTTTCCCGGGAGACCCGCGAGTAGGGCAGGCGAAGATGCTGCCCAGGCAGGGAATGAATGGAGAGATTCGGGGATGGATGGAGGAAGCCGGGTCATGTGTTTTGGGTTAGGCTTTCCTAAACCAGCCCAGAGAATGTGCCCGGAGGGTAGGCAGGCTGAATGTCCTGCTTAGCCCGTTCTCTCTTGGAAGCCCTAATTCTTGATAGGATAATCTCCTATTTCTGTAATCATAGCTCCCTAGAGCTCCTGGAAAACTTGCTTGGGAAAAGGAAATTTCAGCTGCTCCTTCTCTGCTTAGAAAGAACTGAGAAACCGTCAACACCTTCGTGTTTAAATATGTTTAAATATGACTGTGATCGCTGGAAAAATTGAGAGGACGGAAGGGAAGTAGTATTGTGGGTTGATAGTGAAGGAGGAAGGAAGGAGTGTATGATGAAAAGAGGAGAAAACATAACTAATAACAGAAAAAGCAATATCCTGCCCTAGGATCGCTGTCTTTTGGGGACTTGTGGGTGGGGTGTTCCTAACCAAGGTCACCCCTCCTAGTTCTGGCCCCTAGCTACTTACGCTGAAGGTGGAAGGAGCTGGAGATAAGAGCTCTTCAGGCAAAGGGCGGGGAGAGATCTGGTGAGAGGGAAAGGAATTGGTTGTTTGGGGTGAAAAATCTAGGGACTTTGGTAGCTGGGTTTTCCTCAGGAAATGCAAGTGTTGTTGAGTTTACTAGGTTGAGAGCTGAGTAGACGGCTCTCATTGCACTGTGAGAAAAACGGGACTCAACGATGGGGGAAGGAGCACAATTTCTAATAGGAGGCCCCGTAAGGGAATCATTCTGCAATATTTCTTTCTCATCTTAAGGACAGCTACAGCTTGGGTGGCTCTAGGGAATCTCAAAATGATGAGCCCACAGGAATTAGAGTTGTGTTTCTCCAGCAACTCCAGTTCTTGCTATTTCTGCTCATGTCCCCTTGTCTTTAATTAAGATCAGATTCCGAAATGGTTAAAAGTCTGCTTAATCTTAGTTAATATTATTTCTTGACTAAAAGAGTCTTAGGTCCAACCTCCTCATTCTTCCCGTTGCCCCACTCTTTCCCTAAAGTTTTTTTTTTTTTGGGGGGGGGGACTTATTTACTAGTTTTCCCATTACCTAAACTTTGTGTTTTCCCCAGTGACATTACTATGTATTCCCAATTCATATTTTCCAGTGTAACTTCAAACTTGCTCATAGTAGGCTCTTAATAAATTGTTTGAACTTACCCCTGTCTCCACTTTACCCATATGCTCTTAAGAGCACTCTAATCCAGTTTGTTTTGTATAACTGATTCTATCTTGAATGTGTGGTGCTAAATCAACCAATCAACAAGCTTGTATTTAAGCACTGAGGATATAGCTTGCATGTATGGAGGGACATCCAAGATAAATATAGAGACATACAAGGTCACCTTAGAAGGGAAAGCACTAGCAGCTTGGGAGATCTGAGAAAGGCTTCCTGCAATAAGTGGTATTTGAGCTGAATATCAAGCTAGGGACTTGGGGAATGAGGAGAGTAGCACATTGGGGGGGAGGGGCATGAAGGACAGTTGGCCAAAGCAAAGGCTTGAAGACGGATCAGTGGGGGACATGTGGTAAGAATAGCCAGTGTGACTGGATCTTTAAAGTATCTAGGGAAGAATGTATTAGTAGACTGGAAGGATGGGAAGGGCCAGGTGGGGAGAACTTTGCAGTACAGCTTTATAGACCTTCCTTTCTTCACCTTGGCTCCAAGAGAGGGAAAATGGGGGAGTGTTGTAAAGATTTTTGTTTCTTTCTTCCGCAGGTCACCGGCTCCCTCCTCTTTTCTGTTGGTATAGCTGCTATAAGCTCTTTTCAGTTTGGCTACAACACTGGTGTCATCAATGCTCCCGAGGAGGTAACCCAGACATGTAGTAAATAGAATCAGTAGAGAATCCAATTCCTGATTCATCCTTCCTAATTTTAAGGTGGCCAAGAGCTCAGAATTAGATGGGGGACTTAAGACCTCAGATTCATAAGGGAGGAGGAGGAGGAGGAACAATCTTAGTAGTTCTTGCTGAGTCATTTGGCCCAAAGAAAAATTAATTCATTTGTTTGCTTAACTGTAGATACAAGTGATGTACTCTCTATGGTGAATCACATCATGTTCTAAAGCCCATAGGAAAGAAAAAGAAGTTTATAGTAACTCCAGTGCTGCCATCTACTGAAAGCTTATGGGTAGACTGAAATTCTAGAACACATAGATAGGAAATAAGGCTGGGGGCCCTAATACCAGCCTTACTTCCACCTTTTTAACTTGTGTCTTTGGGAAAATTGACATGATTTGCTTCCCATAGAAGCAGAAAAATTAGACTTGACCCTACTGCCCCACCAGCTATAGCTAACTGTAACTCAGTCCACCATTGCTCGGCTTCTTTTACAGATCATTAAGGAATTTCTCAATTCCACTTTACAAGAAAGGAGTGGGAAGCCAACCTCCGAGTTCCTACTCACCTCCCTCTGGTCCTTGGCTGTTGCCATCTTCTCAGTAGGCGGCATGATTGGCTCTTTCTCTGTTGGACTCTTCGTCAACCGCTTTGGCAGGTATTACTCATAGCTGGTACAGAAAGAATGGATGAAGGGCTTGCTACAGAACAGGAGGGCTACCCAGAGGCAGAGCACAGCGTGAGGATTAAGGGCAATCAGCAGTTGTGAAAAGCAAGAAAGCTCTAGGCTTGACCACAGTTAAAGCTCATTGACTTAACTTTAGATAACAGTTAGCATCCCTGAGTCACCTCTTTCTTTCCAACAGCTCTTTGAAGCAAATACTACAGACATTAGTTTAACCTATTTTATATTTGCCTTCATACCCAGTCAGGCTTATTTCAATATTCTTTGCTATGTAGACCAGTTAAAGTGTTTTTGGTGAGAATTTGGCCTCTGTAATAGATAATATTTATGAACCACAATGTGCCAGGTGCTGCTAAATACTTAGTTATCCCCATTATATAGATGAGAAACTGATGAGGCAAAGGTTAAGCGACTTGCTCAGTTACATAGCTACTAAGAGTCTGAGGCTGTTTTTAAACTAAGGTCTTCCTAACTCCAGGACCAGTGTCCTCTCCACTGTGACACCTAGTTGCCTATCATTTCTTTCAATGTGGGAAGGTGGCTTACTCCTGCAGACCTACTTTCCTCCATTTTTTGTACTTCTTGTTCTTATAGAACGCTAATATTCTGTTATGTTCACATATTTGTTGGCTCTCATTATTTATTACTACAAAAAAGTACTTCTTCAATTATTTTGTTGAATAAGGAAGCCTTCTTTTAATCATTGACCTTCTTGGGGCCTACACCAAGTAGTGACAGCTGTAGATTGAAGGAAATGGACATGATGGTCACCTTAGCATAATTCCAAATTGCTTTTCAGAATAGTGGGACCAATTAATTCACAGTTCTATTAACAGTGCTTAGTACACCTCTTTTTCCTCAACCCAACACTGATTGGTCCCATCATTTGTCATTGTAGCTAATTTCTCAGGTGAAGGGTAAATCTCAAGAGTTAATTTCATTTTGCCTTATTAGTTAAAGCATTCTTTCATATGGTGTGGTGTTAATAGTTTGCAATTCTTTTCTGAAAGTTATGTTCATGCCCTCTTCTAATTTATTGGGAAATGGCTTTTGAACTTACATATTTATTTTAGCTATGAATGTACCTGATCTATTACTTCACATTTTTTCCACAATCTGTTCCTATCACATTCTTAATTTCAATCCAGCTTTAAAGGGGAAAAAATAGAAGTCTCTACAACCTGAATGTAATGTCTTCCCCTACTTGCCTAATTCAGCAATAATAAGGCTGCCCAAGAGCACTAATATGTTATAAAAACTAGAGAGGAATTGCATTGCTTTAAAAATAGCTCTTTCCTGGCTACTCCCAAATTTCATTTGGCTACCTGTCTCATTTGCCAGGACCAAATGATTATATGTAAAAGAATCTGGGGCTCCATATTTCAATTCTCTCTCAGAGCAGGGCCATTTGGCAATCATTTTCTTTTGCCAAATAAGTTTTGGGATCTAAGATTGGCTAGAAGGTGGAAAATGTTATCAGTTGCCATCTTTGACTCACCTAATAATATGCCTTATAAAATAAATTACTTCAGTAAAGGGAGGAACTGAAAGAAGCCAATTACAAACTGGAAAAATTCTTTTTAAACAAGCCATAATCAGCATGATTGCCTATTCTTTAGCCTGGTTATACTAATGGGAAAAATTCTTGATAGAGAAAGTGGGACAAGGGAGAAATGAGGACCAAAGAATTATAACACAGAAAATATATGGAGAAAGTAAACTAAGGAAACTTGAGGAAGATGGTACAGAGAAGAAAGAGCAAAACAGAGGACTAAAGAAACCATACTTACTCACAATTATTTCCTTCCTTCTACAGACGCAACTCCATGCTCATCGTCAATTCACTTGCACTTATTGGAGGTGCCCTTTTGGGCTTTGCCAAGTCTGGCAAGTCCGTGGAGATGCTGATCCTGGGCCGTCTGATCATTGGCCTCTTCTGTGGCCTTTGCACTGGCCTTGTACCTATATATATTGGCGAAGTCTCCCCAACTGCCCTTCGTGGTGCCTTTGGCACCCTTAACCAGCTGGGTATTGTTGTGGGAATCCTCATTGCCCAGGTAGGTATTCTTTATATTCTCATTTTTGCTAAGTAGAAGTAGGTGAGGTATAAGGGATCTTATTTTTTACCTTTTTAATTATGTGCCCTGATAGGAGCAGAAGCTCTAAAAAGAACCAGTTTCTCAAATAGATTCATGTTCACTAAGAATGACTAGCTTATTTCATTATCGGTACTAAGGTGCCTAATGAGTTATTATTTATTCCATTATTAGTTTGGGGAAGGTAAAGCCTTTTTTTATAGGCTAAAATGGCTGATGAAGGTAGAAAAGAAAAGATTTTTTAACAAATTGTGCCCTTCACTATAGGAGAAGTTCTTTGGTTTTATTTAATATTCCCCAGTTACATTCAAAACAAAGCAAAACAATTTTACATTTGTTTTTTAAATTTTTGAATTCTAGCTTCTCTCCCTTATCTCCACCCACAATTAAGAAACCACTAGTGAAGTTATACAAAAGATTTCCATAAAAGTCAAATTGGGAAAAAAATAAAAATAAATCCCCCACCCTAATGAAAATTAAAACCCTCAAGAAAAATTTAAGTTTAAAAAAAGAAAGAGATAAAGAGAATGCTTTGATCTGTATTCAGACTCATTTCCTTCTCTGGGTATGGGTGGGATTTTTCATCCTAAATCCTTCAGAGTAGTTGTGGATGATTGTATCACTGAGAATAAGTCATTCAGAGCTGGTCATCCCAGAACTTTGCTATTACTTTGTATACAGTACGTTTGACTTTGCTTGAGTTCATGAAGGACTTTCCAGTTTTTTTTTTTTTTTCCTGAGAGCATCCTGCTCATCATTTCCCATAGAACAATATTCCATCATAAACATACACCACAGCATATTGGGCCTTTTCCCAATTTTTGTGCCCTGAGAAGAGAGTTGCTATGAATATTTTTTATACATATAGGTCATTTTTCTTTTTGAATCTCTTTTGGTATTCAAGCTAAGTAGTGGTGGTGTTAGGTCAAAGGTTATACAGGAATTTATATACAGGAATTTGGACACAGATCATATGTTTTGATTATTTATCAATTGGAACATGGCTCTTTTTTTTTTTAAATAAACTTGACTCAGGAAATAAGTAAACTATAACCATTTAACTTCACCAGAAAATATTTGAGAATTTGCCTTTGAATGTACATTTTAAGAGGTTCCTTAGGGCATTATAACTTAATTCATTTTTTTTTGGATCTTTAGATCTTTGGATTAAAAATGATCATGGGAACTGAGACTCTCTGGCCACTGTTATTAGGCTTTACTGTCATCCCTGCTGTTCTGCAATCTCTAGCCCTTCCATTGTGCCCTGAAAGCCCCAGATTCCTACTCATCAATAAGATGGAAGAGGAGCAGGCCCGAAAGAGTAAGAGTATTAAGTAATATCTTTGAGCTTATCTGATCACATGACCTTAGATTGTTTACCCTCTTACCCCTCTTGAAAGTAGTTTCTTTAAATTGCAAGTTTTGACATTCCTGAAGTAGGAGAAGGAATTGGGTCTAAAACTCAATCTTATCTTCCCAGGCCGCCATTTTAAGAAAATGAATTTGGATAAGCTAATTTATGCCCTTTTCTTATTCCTAGTTCTTGAGAAGTTATGGGGCACTGAAGACGTAGCCCAGGATATCCAGGAGATGAAGAATGAGAGTGCTAAAATGGCACAAGAAAAGAAACCAACTGTGCTTGACCTCTTTAAGACACCAAGTTATCGACAACCCATTATCATTGCCATCATGCTCCAACTCTCTCAACAGCTCTCTGGAATTAATGCTGTGAGCACCTAAGTATTATTTGCCTAAGTGTCAACTTAATAAAGAAAGAGTTATCTTTCTTTATTAATATTAATGATAATCATTGATAGTAACATAGATGTTATCTCCAATTTGTAGATGACAAATCTGAGTCTTAGAGGATCAATGATGCCCTTTACTTCCTGAGCCTAGGTTTATCGTGTATTCACTGTGGCTCTCTGTCTCCCTTCCTCCCTCTCAATTCTTGTTTTGTCTGGCTCTGTGCAATGCTTTTCCAGAATGAAAAATAAGAACACAGAGTAAGCATACAGGAAGGACCCTTCCTGTGGTGGGCCTCCAAGAGAGGTGGCTTTTTATCAGTGATTACACTAACTTGTAAGTTGACTACCCTATACTTTAAGGCAGGGAAAGAATACATAGATGTTTTTAAAAATAAAAGTCAAATTTTAAGGACCAGAAGGCAAATTCAACCACGATACTTAAGTGAGTGATAGTGACATTGTAATTATTTTTAAAACTTTTTGTTTTGTTGCCTTAAATTTTCACCCATGTCATTTCCTATTAGCAAGTCACTTCCTTTTAATTCACCTCCCTCCTTCCTTTTTTTTTTAAACAAAGAAAAGCATTAAATAAAACCACAAAGCAACAGTCAACATTCTCTTATGTTTCTGTTGAATTAAGAAATATCTGCTTCATTATGTATTCTCCTGGATTGAGATTGTGCTTTACAATTCTTGAGTACTGCTTTTCAGTGCTAATAGATGTTCTTTCTCTTACATTGATATGTAGTTCAGGTTATCAGGACTTACATAGTATTATATAATAACTTTGATAACAGGGAAACACTCAGAAAACATCAGAAACATCAGAGACAAGTTTTAGCTGATTGGTTGCTACTATTGAACCTACCTAATGATTCTGGTTCTTTAGTTGCTTAAGTTAGGATGATAGTTAAGTGCTCCCTTGAAGAACTTATAGATGTTCGAGTCATTTTTATAAGACTCATAACTTCAACTTGTCTGTGATTATACAACTTAAAAGGACTGTCATTCAGTAGTGATACATTAATACAGAAGAAATTCTAAAAGAAGTATAAGTGGATTCATATATTTGTTTTATGGAAAACAATATGGGATAAATTACTTTGGGTTGTAGTATTGACTATATTGCTAACAAATTTTTGTATCTAGGCAAGGCTAATTATTCATTTAATGATATTTTCCAGTTATCAATATGAAGGCCCAAGATAAATTTTTTGGATTGAGGAAGGTTGAGGACATTTGAGGGAAGGGGAATTGATTGTGTCAAGGAAGAAGAGGCAACCCCTTTCCACCATATCACCTGGACCCCTGAATTTATTTTTTAGAGCTCACTGAAGTTTCCAAAGCCTTCTTTCTAACATGGTAACTTCCTCTTTTTTCTCTTTCCCCTCTCCCTCCAATTAGGTATTCTATTATTCTACAGGAATCTTCACAGATGCTGGTGTTAAAGAGCCAATATATGCTACCATTGGTGCTGGTGCGGTTAATGTGGTATTTACTGTAGTTTCGGTAAGTTTGGACATTCTGAATTTGGAGAAAATATAAAAAGAAATTTCTGGGGCAAATTTTGACCTCCCTACTTTCTTTTTGTTTATTTTTGTGGTTAATTTGTCTGATTCTGAGAGGGGAAGATTGAGGTTAGCTTTATTATAATTTTGCTACCTATTTCTTCCTGTAACTGACTTAATATCTTCTAGAGATTTGCATATTCTACCACTTGATGCATATATATTTAGTGTAGTTACTACTTCATTGTTTACCCTTTATCAAGATGTACTTCCCTTCCTTATATAACTCTTTTTTTGCTTTATCTGAAATCAGAATTGCTACCTTTTTTTTTTTAACTTGCTGAAGCATAATAAATTCTGTTCCAGCATTTTACCTTTACTCTGTATGTGTGTCTCTTGTGTCAGATGTATTTCTTGTAAACAACATATTGTTGGATTTGTTTTTTAATCCACTCTGTTATTTGATTCTGTTTTATGGGAGAGTTTGTTCCATTCCCATTCACAGTTGTGATTACCAGCTCTGTATTGCTCTCCATCCTATCTTCTCCCTTGTGTATATTTTTGTTCTCTTTCCACTCTGTCCTTAGTACTGTGGGTTTTTTTGACCCACCCCGCCTACTACCTTATTTTCTATCACCTCCCTCCTTCTCTTAACTTTTTTTCCCCCAGTATTTCTGCCCTCCCTTCTATCCATCCCCTCCCTTTTTTTTCCTCTTTCTCCTACTTCTTTATAGGGTTAGATAATATCCAACTGAATGATTAAGTTATTCCTTCTTAAAGCCAAAATGATAATTTTTTTTAGCTTCAGACAATGCCCATTCCCCTCCCTT
Source organism: Myrmecobius fasciatus (assembly GCA_023553655.1). NCBI lineage: Eukaryota > Metazoa > Chordata > Mammalia > Dasyuromorphia > Myrmecobiidae > Myrmecobius > Myrmecobius fasciatus. Next base: position 699,131 of record JAJPUD010000076.1, on the reverse strand, counting down.
TTTTCCTTTGATTGTAATAGGTCCTTTGTGCCTTTGCATGTGATCTAATTTGGGGCAAATTTTGAGATTAAATTACACTGATCTTAGGTTTTTATACCATAGAATTCTAGAAGTTAAGTGATTGAACCATGGGAACTAGAAAAGAGATTTCAATATTGAAAAAATAATGAAGAGGGAAGGAAAATAAAAGGTGAATATAACAAGAAAAAAACAAATATTTAGAACCCAGCCTTAGGGTCAGGGAAGATAGAGTAAAAAGCAGAGCCTTAAGCACTACAGAATATATTAAATAGAAAACATTGATTTAAAGAAAAAGCAAAGTTCTCATTTGACGTTATTCTTCTAGCTCTTTTTGGTGGAGCGAGCAGGAAGGAGAACCCTTCATCTAATAGGATTGAGTGGAATGGCCTTCTGTTCTCTTCTTATGGTTATTGCCATGTCTCTCAAGGTGAGTGTCCTTTGCGAGAGGGAAAAGGGAAAACTTCGGTTGTCTTGATTGTCTTGCTCTTATTCTTAGCTTCTTGATGTTCCTCATTCAGTCTTCTCATTTGTGGATGAGCTATATCTGCATCGGCGCCATTTTTGGATTTGTGGCCTTCTTTGAAATTGGCCCAGGACCCATTCCTTGGTTCATTGTTGCTGAGCTCTTCAGCCAAGGACCTCGCCCAGCTGCCATGGCTGTAGCTGGCTGCTCCAACTGGACTTCGAACTTCCTTGTGGGGATGCTCTTCCCTACGGCTGCGGTGAGTGAGCTCCATCCTTGAGTCTTACTTGAAAATAGGGTGAGCTCATTTGGGGTGAAATGAATGCGTTAGAGCCATCTTGAGTATTGACTACTGCCTTAGGTACTTGACTAGCTACCTCAGAGACCACTTGAGATGGGTTATTAATTAGCATTATAAATGAAACCCAAATTTTCCTTGACCTATATATTCCAAAAGGCAATTGAGAATGGGGCTAGAAATTGGCGCACAGGTAGACTGCAGAAGGTGGGGGGCATGGGGGAGGTGTGTGGGTTAGGATTTTAGTCCTAGTTCTTGGAAGGGTCCCCATTTGGTCTGGACTTTCCGAAGAAGGATCATGACCATCATTATTACCATGGAGGGCAGGTGGGGCTGGTTCTTGGTCTGAAGATAATTTTTGACTGAAATTTCCTTTTTTTTCTTTCTTTAGAAATATTTGGGATCCTACGTCTTTATTATCTTTACTTTCTTCCTCATCTTCTTCTTTTTGTTCACCTTCTTCAAAGTCCCTGAGACCAAGGGCAGAACTTTTGAGAATATTGCCCAAGTCTTTGAGAGCAAGATTCAGGGTTCTATGAACCCCACCTTAATGGCAGAGAAAAGCCCCAGTGTGGATATAAACAACATTGAACCAGTCAAGGAGTCCTCATCATCCGCTCTCTAAAATCCCACCTCCTTCCATACCTCTCCTCTTCCAGTCTCCCAACATGGAAAAACATCTCTCTGAGGTGGTGGGCCCTCATCACGATATTTATAACCCAGGACTGTTTGATTGCTGCTACTGTGTTTCTTTTTCACCTTACTCCAAGAGCACTGAGATGAGCCTAGTGCTGGAGTCAACTCAGCTTTACCGGCTTTTAAACATTTAATATCATGGACGCTGAATATACTCTGCTAAAGAGAGATCAGGTGAACTTTCCCTCGTTTCTGGAGGGATTGGATCCTTGGCACATGTGCCAACCTTTGCCACTTCTTCATTTCCTTGGGTTCTAATGGTGATTCATTGAGGTACCTAGAAATCAGAAGAAGAGGTATCATTCTCATCCCAATAACTACAAGAGTTATTAATTTCAGTAGTTGGAGTAGGAGTTGGGTAGGAGAAAGAGTTGGGGACCAAATAAAGAGCATCTTCCTCACTTTTTTTTTTTTTTAAGCAACTGCAGAGTTTATTAACTTGAGTTTTATTTATTTTACCTGCCGGTTTTATTTCATAAATATTTATTTTTTTAGTGTAAAAAGAAAATTGCACAAAATAATGAAACTGTTGAGGGCAGAGAGAAGGGAGAGGAGGGGGTATTAGAACAAAGGACTGGGGGAGAAGTAAAGTATTTTGGAGGAGATTATGCAGAAGAAATAGGGAGAGATGGAGTAGTATATGAAAGAGCATGTGAAATGGTGGTGGAGGTTTTCACATGACCTTTAGCGATTTCTGTACTTCATGAAAACGATAATAGACTTGGGAAAGAAGACAAGCAGTGTTTGTGATGGCCTGCAGAAGCCACTGTTTTGCTTCGGGTATTTTTTTTCCTTTTTTTGGTTAAATTACATAATATTTGGAAACTGCAATATTATTGACATCATAGGCAGTGAAGTTGAATGCGGTTGGTGGGTTCTAACTCTGGAGAAAGATGGATTTTCTAAATTTCACTGAAAACTCCCTCTTTCACCAGATGGAACTCCTTTAACTTTTATAGCTTCTATTTTTTTTCCTCCCCTTTAGGTGGGAAAATAATGTTGAAAATTGTTTCTCAATACAGAAAGACAAATTTTTCCTTGTTTTTGTTCTTTGGGATTTTCTTAGGTTTTGGGTGTCTTTGGTTTCCCCTGCCCCCACATCCCATTTGAGAACAGGATTTAAGGGATAATATTCATAACGCACTAGAAACTGGTATGGAAGTAGATTATGGGACTATGAGTTTTAGTTTTGGGGGGGGCGTTTTGCCTGTGTTTCCTTATTCAAATGAAGAAATGGTCATGGCTTCCTTGTAAATATGTTGTCATCAGTCCACTGGAGGAAACTTGGGTGAGGTGAAGCTCCACTCATAATTCACATTTAATTGAGATAGTAACAAAATATGTCTAATGTCATTGTCTCCTCCAGGGTCAAATGTCTTAATTTGCTCGTGAATATTGTTGCTGTTATGATTTACTCCTCATTCCTCCTGGATGGGGATAATCCTGATTCTCTGTGTGTAAACAACTACTGCCTTGGCTGGACATATTTAATCAGCCTCCCTACTTCTACCCCTTGAATCTTAAATTTCCCTGAGACAGACAGACATACACCCATACACACCCTCTACCTCCCTGATGCTGGCTAAATTGTATATTCTATTGAACCACCAATTAGAGTCCCTTACTGAGAGTTTCACCAATTCTAGGTGGAATGGGAAGGAAAGATGCCCCGAATATTTAAGGGGACAAGAGAAGGTTTGACCTCTGTAGACAAAATGGGTATGGAGGGGCAAGATGATTAGGAATTCCCTGATTAAAAGGAAGAGAGGGTAAAAGGTATCACTGCTGATGAAGTTTGAGTATCTTTCTAAATCTATGGGCTTTGCTCTTCCAGAAACTTGTGAGGAATTACCCTCGGTGCTTACCTCCTGACCCACCTTGCCTGTGGACAGTATTTCTCATTTTTCACCTTTTCTGGTCATTCTGGGGGGAGGGAGGGAAAAATATATATGTATCTACATATATGTGTCATATGTATGTGTATATATATATATATTATGTAGTTGATTGAAAAAAATTTCGTTGCTCTCTGATTCTAACCAGTTTCTCCCTAGGTCCACAGGTAGAACTAGAGTCTGGAAACTGGAAATAGTAGAGTTTAACAGTTTCTCCCTCCCTTTTCTCCATAGTCACATTGTAAATATTTCCAAATGTATTTTCTATGATTATTTCTGTTACTGTGGTTCTGTTTTTAAATAAAAAGTTTTATTATAAATATGGTATCATGATCTTGCTGTATATTGCCTGAAGGCTTGTGTATTTTCTTTTGAGGGCTATAGTGACAACTTTGCCCTTTGCCATACCCTACCCAGAAATCTAACATAAAGGTCTAGATACAGGTGGTGGTATGATTTGTACAGATAGCTTGTTTTTTACATCATTGGGATTGGGAAGAAACAAAAAGCTGAAGGGCTGAAGAGTAACGTTCAGAAAATGTCTTAGGTGAATATTCAGTTCATTGTCTTTGACATACTCAGTTTTTCATGGTGCAAGTGCAGAGAGTTGTGAGGAAAGTACTTTGAAAATCTTATATCAATATATGTTTTCACTGTCCCAAATATAGTCAGTGGATTAATGGGTGGGAATCAGGAGACTTGACTGAGTTATCAACCAGACCAAACCAGCTTCTATTCTAACCTATGAAAGGCCAGAGCCGAACAGAGCAAGTTAAAGACTCAGGAATCAAAACAAAGTGAGGGAAACTTTGAAAGGAAGGACACATGGTGGGGACTTGCCCTTAGTCGGGGGGGGGGACCCCTTTACTGGAGGCAAATCCACAATTCCCTGACTATGAGAAGTAACAGCAACCATGAGACAAGTCTGATTGATGGCAATACTTGTCCAAGCTAATTATGCCTGAGGAGGATGCCAAGCTCAAAGCACAGTTGGCTTTCTGGACCTTAGTTATGGAAGACTGAATCCCCAAGTATCTTGACAGGGTCATATCTTAAAACATGAAAATGACATTCCTGGCAAGGATCGAGTCTGCTGAGAACATATTTAGCAGAAGTCTTATAGAGCCAATCAAAAGGCCTTTAAAACTGAAAGGGACGAGGGGCTTTTGTATCTAACCAGCTGGTCTCAAGGGGCTGGGAGGCTAGGCTGGTCTGAAGGGACCCCTCTGCTGTGGACCCATGCATGTAAGGCAGATCAAGTTCAGTCCTGGTCTCTAATGAAAAAGGTTAGACTTTCTTTTCTCATATTTTGTTCTAGAAGACTCAAATGAAAGTGAAAATAGCATGCTTCTAGGGGTGTTCAAACAACATTAGTTCTTTTTTCTGGAGGCAGTATGTTTCATTATTACTCCTGATTATCATGGATCATTGAATTGCTGAAAATAACTCATTCACAGTTCTTTATCAAACAACATTACTGTTACTGTGTATAAGGCTCTGGTTCTATTCACTTTGCATCAGTTTGTGTAAGACTAATAGATTTTTCTGTAATCATTCTACCAGTCATTTCTTATAGCCCAATAATTCATTACAATCATATACTACAGCTTGTTTAGCCATTGTCAATTGATGGGTATCCCTTTGACTTCCAATTCTTAGACAAAAAAAGATCAGCTCAATTTCTACATAACATTAGTCTTAACGAGCTCAATTCATGTGACATTGCTGTGAGATGAGTCCTTGTTCCAGTTACAATTAGGCTGCATCTTGAAGGCCACTTCCAAAGGTCACTCTATTCCTCAAGCCATTGCTGCTAAGCTATCTGCCAAACTTGGATGCTGGGACATAAGGGATGCTCCAAGATTCACTCTCCTGAATTTTTGTAACTCAACGAGATCAGTCCTCAATCCCTTTACCTAAAATAGAAAAAGAACAAAGGCAAAGGACCAAGACTAATGTTTCAGAATCACTTAGCCAGTTAGTCCAACAGTGGGTACCCAAAGCCACCTCCTCTCGCAGCATTGTCTCTCAAGGATGCTATCAGCAAAGGAGTCAAACGAGAGAACAATGGTAGTTTGGGAGCTTTCTGAGTTTTAAGGTTCTGTGGTCCTCAGAGGCAAGAGTGGAGATGCAAAGAATCTTATCATCTTCCCATAAAGAGGAGATCAGGAGGTCATCCACACATCAGTTAAAGCAGAATCATGTCTAAAGAATAGTACTGGCAAGATCTTTCCCGAGTACCTGTGAATACAGTCAAGAGGGATCTATTTTGCTTTGTAACAACCTCATCCAAATAGTCCTAGCTAAGTGAAGGCAAACAAATATTGACTATCGATTTTGCGGGGATGGAAGATAAAAACCTAGCATAAATCCGCTGTGACAAAATAATACAAATTTGGGAAATGCAAGATATGTACTTGCTAGGTTTAGGACAATAGGGAAGACGAGCAAAATCACAGAATTTACAGCTCTTAGGTTTTGGACAAACTATCTGGTATCCTTGGAAAGTTTAACAATATAAGCATTCTACAGGGGTGTGGTGGTTGTAATAATACTTTGTTTTGAAAAGGCATAAATGATCAGCTTAATGCTTTCCTTTGCCTCTGGGCATAGAAGTTAAGTTCCTTAACTGGGACTTGGGACAAGAGTTTTATAGGATTCAACTAATAGGTTTTACCATCTAGTAAAAATAAAATAAAATGTGATCTAGCATCAGGACACCACAGGCAAGACAATGACAAAGCATTGGCTCCTATGAGGAAAGGTAAGGGAACAAGCATTTATTAAGTGTTTAGTGGGTGCTAAGCACTTTATATACATGCTATCTTATTTGATCCTTACATTTGTGGCAGCCCTTTTTGTAGTGGCAAGAAACTGGAAACTGAATGGATGCCCATCAATTGGAGAGTGGCTGAATAAATTATGGTATATGAATGTTATGGAATATTATTGCTCTGTAAGAAACGACCAGCAGGATGATTTCAGAGAGGCCTGGAGAGACTTGCATGAACTGATGCTCAGTGAAATGAGCAGAACCAGGAAATCATTATATACGGCAACAACAATACTATATGATGACCAATTCTGATGGACATGGCTCTCTTCAGCAATGAAATGCTTCAAACCAGTTCCATTTGGTCAGTGAAAAAAAGCCATCTACACCCAGAGAGAGGGATATGAAATGTGGGCCACAACATAACATTTTCATGCTCTATTGGTGTTTGCTTGCATTGTGTTTACTTTCTCAGATTTTTTTTCTTGTAGACATGATTTTTCTTGCACAGCAAGATAAGTGTGGAAATATGCATACATATATTCGATTTGACATTAACATAATTAACATGTAGTGGACTTCCTGCCATCTAGGGGAGGGGTGGGGACTAGGGGGGAAAATTTTCTAACAGAAAGCTTTGTAAGGGTCATTGTTGAAGAATTACCCATACATGTGTTTTGCAATTAAAAAACTTCAATAAAATGCATTTTAAAAAAAAGAAAAAGAAAAAAATTTATTAGATCCTTACAACAATTCTGGGAAGTAAGTACGATTATTATTCTTGTTTTACAATTGAGGAAACTGAGGCAGAGGTTAAATGGCTTGGCCAGGAAATTAGGAAATGTCTAAATTTTAAATTCAATTTTTCTGATAGGTTGTGCAGTAGGTAGAATGCTTGACTGGGAGTTAGAAGCTTCATTTTCCACAGTCCAATTTGTAGAGAACATACCTTTCTCTTCTGGGCTAAATCATCTGGTGCTGATTCTATTCTAGCTGAGATTTACAAGATGGGGAGGTCCATTACTCATACAAAAGCTGACTGAAGTTTTGAGAGTTATATGTCAAGAGATTATCCCTCAGAGTTCAAGGATACCTCCATTGTCCATCTCCATAAAGGTAAAGAAAATAGATTGTCCTGTGATTGCCAGAGATTCACCTGGAAGATGGTCACCTCCTTGAGAGCCAGTGTAGCTTCAGAGAGGGCCAAGAAAGAGTTAATACAGTTACAACTGGAGGAGAAATTCCAGGAATGAAACAGAGATCTGTACACAACAGTTGTTGATCCTACTAAAACCTTTAATACTGTCACTCAAGAAAGTTTATGGAACGTCATTGCAAAATCTGGTGGTCTGGAGAAGTGTGTCATTATTGCATAGCAGTTCTATGACAGAATGCTTCTCTAGGTTTTAGACAGGGAAAAAGAAAGCCCTTGCACATTCCCAATCACTCATGAAGTAAGGCAATGCTATGTGCTTGCTCTCATGCTTTTTAGCATTCTATTTTCAGCAGTTTTTTCAAATGCCTTCAACAAGGACAAAAATGGCATCAAGAGCAGCTACCACACTGATGCTAAATTCTTCAATTTCAAAATGACTAAAGTGGACTTTGCTACAGAGAGTGCTTCTCCGAAGGCCTAATGCTGTTCAAATGCTAAGCTTGTGCTTGCAGTGTGTGTCCCATATTTACCCCATTATTCACTTAATGGTAGTACAATCCAGAATGGCTAATTTGCTGCTTTTTTTTCAACATTCAGAAGAACAGTATGTCACTATATTAATGATCCAGCAAAGGAGTGAAATATCTGCCGTTCCCACTGGGTGGCTCTCACCAACTCTAGTAAGTCAAATCAACCACTCTAGCAAAACAGTTTTAGCCTCCCAAAAGGCTGCAGTATTCTCACTTGCCACCAGATGGTACCCTCCCTGGGAATCCCCAGACTATTTCCCATTCCCACCATGAGAAGACATCATTTCTTTCTGTAGTGCTGGACAGCCGGCAGAGCAATTTATCTAATAGCTGATATGTAATATTGTTCAATCAATCAATCAATCTATATCTATCTATATAGGTATATATCAAAAGATGTAAAATTTATTACTTTAGAACAGGAGTTGACACTTTGTGTGTCATGGATTCCTTCTGCAGTCTGTTAAAGCCCTGGACCCCTTTCTCGAAGCTATATTTTTAAATGCACAAAATATGTAGAATTTACAAAGGAAACAAATAACTAGTGAAATGAAGTTATCATATTTTTTTTAAGTTTATAGACCACAGATTAAGAACCCCTGCTTTAGAATCTCCTCTTTTAGTCAATAACTCCCCACATTCACAGGCCATAAAAGCCAGTGGGAATTTCTTAGGGGAACAAATATTCTTGCTCTAAAAAATATAGCAACTTTAACTTTTTTTTTCCTCTTTAAATTCCTCCAGATATGAGCAAGGAAATATACCTCCATTAGAATGGGGCCAGAGTGACTTTAAAGGAGAAAGATACTTGACTTGAACATCATGCGAACTGAACACTACAAATAATCTCAGTACCCATCCCATCAGAATAAGAACAGAGAATGATGAGAAGAAATCACTCTTATTTGGGCTTGGTTTTGGTTCCTAATGGCTTCTGAGCTTTATAATACAAACCAAAGCTAAGAGAAGGATTTGAATAAGAAGTGTGTTGGGCTGGGGGCTGGTTCAGAAGCATGTATGTAGTTACTGACTAACAGTGTCTCAAATGAAATTTTCTGAATTTTATTTCTTTCTATGTAGGATGCCAATAAGCAACCAGGCCACAGATCCCAAAGCCACCTACCACTGGGATAGACAGACATCATCCAGACGGGTAGGAGGGATTGCTTTCTGAAAATACTGCAGATGTCCTGGGGCTCATTGTTTAAGCCAGTAGGAGAGTCTAACCTAAAACCGGCGCTAAGGGAAACTTGCTAAACAAAGAGCCCCATTAGGGTAGACAAAAGCTTCTGGCACAGGAAGCTACGGGGACAGAGGATACCGGCTTTTGGGAATGAGAATAGACTCCTAGGGGAAGAGCAAGCTGAAAGAGGGGAAAAGAAACAGGTGCAGCCTTTAGGCAAAATTCCACTTAATGGAACGCTGCTCAAAATGGGATGTAGGTCAGAAACTGGAAATAAATCTTGGAAACTCTGATCTGGCAATCAATTTTCTCTGGAAGAGTAGCTAGTTACTAGCATAGGTAGCTCCTTTGTCAAACTTAATGTGTTCCTTAACTCCTTCCTAGAACCCAAATCTTATTTGTTTCAGTTTCTTTCCACAATCAATCTAGGATCTGAAGACCTTCCCCAAACCTTTTCAATGTCCCCAGGCACTCTGTTTTCATCTGGTTCACTCTATTAAGCAGTAACTCCCCTTACTTCTTAGATTGTTGTTGTTCAGTCATTTCAGCCACTTTTGATTCTTCCTGACCCCTGATTAGTCGCCCCAGTCCATCTTACTAAATCTCGGGTGAATTTGTACAGTTCATCTTCCCATTAGGCTGAAAAATTGGTCCTATGCTACCCAGTGTCTCCTTGAGCAGATAAAGGACTGTTAAAATAAGTACTTCAGAACTAATGAAATGAGACTGTGCCTTAGGCTCGACCAACAAGCCACCCACTCCTTTTAGAAAAGTAGGATAAATGGAAAACAAAATGCAGTTTAGCTTAGACCAGGAAAAATGAGACAGATATTCTAAACATCACACGTCCCTAGACCTCCATCTCTTGCTCTGTAAAACAAGAGGTTAAACATTAAATGCCTTTTAAGATCCTACACATACACACACACACATATATATATATACATATTTATTTATTAATTTAATTATTGTTCTATGTTTAAGGGTCATTTATAAAAATAAGGACAGCTAAAAAAAATACTTTGGGAGCTTAGTTGAGGAAAGGGAAGTTTTTCTCCTAGAGATGGTATGAATGTTGTAACATTCATAAGTCCTGAGTTCAAAGAAGGTAACAGGAAAGGAAGCAGCCGCCTCAGTCTCCAGGAGGTATCATGTGTTTCCAGTGGAAGGAAACATTTTTTTTTTCAGCTATTTCTGCTTGATGTAAAAAAAAAAAAAAAAAAAAAAAAAAAAGAGAGAGAGAGAGAAGTTTAAACTAATTATAATGTTAAAGTACTTTTAAACTCACTGTGGAGGAAGATCAGGAATACTAAAGAACTGCTTCATACTTCATATTCACATTTCCTCAGATCTTCACCCTCAAACCCCTGAGCAGTAATTCTCTGAGAGTCTAACAGGAACTTGTCTGATTCCCTTTTGCACTCCTCTTCCACAATATCATCTAATCGTCAAGCAATTACTTGAATATAAAGTCAGATTCATGGCTCTCTTCAACAATGAAATGTTTCAAACCACTTCCAATTGTTCACTGAAGAAAGCCATATACACCCAGAGAGAGGGATG